>CAJNJA010005674.1:0-17521 GCA_905231915.1 Symbiodinium necroappetens
CAAAAGGCTAGCCTTTTGAAGTATAAAAGGTTTATATAAGCCCCAAAAGGTTAGCCTTTTGAAGTATAATAGGTTTATATAGGCCCGAAAAGGTTAGCCTTTTGAAGTCTAATAGGTTTATATAAGCCCCAAAAGGTTAGCCTTTTGACTTATAATAGGTTATATAATCACCAAAAGGTTAGCCTTTTGAAGTATAAAGGGTTTATATAGGCCCCAAAAGGTTAGCCTTTGAAATATAACAGGTTTATATAGGCCCCAAAAGGCTAGCCTTTTGAAGTATAGTAGGTTTATATAGGCCCCAAAAGGTTAGCCTTTTGAAGTATAAAAGGTTTATATAAGCCCCCAAAAGGTTAGCCTTTTGAATTTTGACAGGTTTATCTAAGCCCCAAAAGGTTAGCCGTTTGAATCTTGATAGGTTTGTATAAGCCCCAAAAGGCTAGCCTTTTGAAGTATAATAGGTTTATATAAGCCCCGAAAGGTTAAAGGTTACCTACTCAGCCCCTAAGTGAAAGAGGCGAGGAGCGTTTGGCTCATCTCCGGCTTCGCCGGAGTCTGAGTTGCACCCATCGCGGGAACGGCAGCGGAACCTTTGAGGAGCGTCCTAGAGGGTTTTGCGGGTTTTAGGGTTCAGGTTTAAGGATTTAGGGTTTAGGGTTTAGGGTTGGGGGTTTAGAGATTTAGGGTTTAGGGTTGAGGGTATTAGGGCTTTTGGCTTGGGGGCTTAGTAACTACTTCGTACAGGGCTTTACCAGGGATCTGGACGACAAGTTCTGCAATCATTGGGGCCTCAAACATTGGGGTAGGTTTCGGGGTTCGCTATAAAATGGGCTTCTCGAGCTAAGACGGGATGCCATTACAAATTGTTCAAACGTCTATTAAAAGTGCTCGATCGAATAGACAAGCCCTGACTTCGCCACAGGCTGCTTTTCTGAATCCTTAAAGCCACCGGAAAACTGGTCAAGGTAGCGTTCACCGCTTCGGCCGAAGGCAAATACGCATCGACGCGGGCAGCCCATCCATTCTGGAGGGGAATTGTCTTCCCCAGACGAGCTTTGGGCAAAAAGGGGTGCCAATAGAGCCCGAATATCGCTTCCACTTTTCAGTCGCTGCTCTGTCGTGAAGTGCAATCAACATGAAGGAAAACAAGCGCTCCTCTGGCTCCTGCCCCGACTTCGGCGCTTCTTTGCTGGCCATGGGCTCACCCACAACCTAGTGTAAGGGTCTGAAGAGTGTGGTGTCCCCCCTGTAATACACACTTTCGAAGTTTTGTTGAGGCCCCTGAACTAAACCCTAAACCCTAAACTTGGGCTCCCGAATAATGCGCCCCAGATTTGTCTGGAAGCCGGGTTACCGGCTACCGAAGGTACAGAAAATTGGATGGGGCGCCTACCGGCCGGGCCCCCAACCTAAACCCTAAACCCTGAACCCCAAACTCTGAACCCTAAACCCTGAACCCAAACCCCTAAACCCTTAACCCTGGCTCGGGATTGAAGCCAGAAGTTTGTTCCTTGCTAAACTGCCTATGCACGGAGGCCAGGATATCAATTCTGTAAGGCTAGAGCTTCAGCAGGCCCTTTCTTTGGGGTAACTTGGGGCCTGTCATGATTAGAATAGGGTTTTGGGGGTTGCTTCTGTTCACTATGATATAATCTCTGATCTACCCCAAACCCCCATTCTAATCTTTAAGGCTCGTCTATTGCTCAATGATGTTAAGTTTTCTGGTTTGGTTCGGCAGGGTGCTTGCTGCACTATTCCTACGGTTGATGATATAAATCCTGCAGTACCCACAATAAGGAATATACCATAATCCCCACAGTTTAAGGTCCTTAAGGTAATGCTAAGGATGTATATATCATCAGCCGTAGCAACAATCCGGGCACCAGTCCACCGAATCCTGCGTCGGGGCTTCAGTCTAGAACATTTTGAGGTGGGTCGTTTCGGTTCTAGGAGCCTTATAGAAGGTCGATATACCCTTATAGAAGCTCTATCTACCCTAGACTCCCCACCTGCTGTTTCCTTTAATTCAGAGGCTGGCCCTCTGGCGAGGACGGGGGCTTGGAGCTGCCAGAAGTGCACGGGAGGGTGTTGCGCGGGTGGAGTGTGAGGGGTTTACGGTTTGGGGTTTAGGGGTTTTGAGGTTTGGGTTTAGGGGTTTAGGGGTTTTGGGTTTAGGATTTAGGGGTTGTGGGGTTGAGTGTGAAGTTCTTTCCTTAGTTTACCAATACCCAACTTTTAAACTTTTTGGGTTCTTCTAGTCTAGTAGTAATCAGAAAGTTTTGCTTTATAGTTCCCTGGCTTATTGGGGAATTAAGTTTCGTTGGAGTTTGATGGGGTCTATTGGGGTTTCCGAAGCTTGGCTGGTATTGGGTTCCAATCGGGGCTAAGTATGGTCACAGGACTCCCATGTGTGGAGCAAGGGACTATTGAAAGTGTAGTTGTGATTCCCTAAACCCTGCCTGGCTCCTTCTAAACCCCATATACGACGCTTAACTTCGGCATTTTTGGTGTTACAATCTAGACTCCCCGGACCCTAAACCCTCAACCCCTGAGCCCGAAACCCAGATGCCGTGAGCGTTCCGCCCGGGCCCTGGCGCTAATCTTTAGGGTTTAGGGTTTAGGGTTTGGGTGAAGGTGTAGGGTGAGAAACTCCGAAGCCCTACCGCAAATGATTTCCATCGGTGCTTCCCTCAAAAAAACCCCCAGATCGCCCAGCTTTGCCCGTTGTCCCCTGCTGTAAGATACCGAGAGTAGACCCTCATAATCTCTTCAACCCCAAGCTGGTCAAGGCCAGCAGTCGCTGTCGACGACCATGCGACGACGACGTATCCAATGGGGGTACTGAGAGCATGGTGAGTGTTCAATTGAAACTCTCGAGCTAACACGGATGACGATGACATGACCAGAAGGAGAAATCCTCATCACAACAGTAATGAGCATCTTCGTAATCTGGATCAGCCAATCATAATCATGTTTGTGGTGTTAGAACAGAAGAAATGCATTAGTTGCATCAACATCAGAAGAAGTCTACAGTAAGAACAGTGCAAGAAGCTCCTTTCCTCCAACTCCACCCGGAGCAACCGTAACCTTGTGGCACACGCAGCCAGAGACCGACTCCCGACATTTGACCCTAAACCCCAAGCCCTAAGCCCCAAACTCCCTCCCCCAAAAACCCTATACCCTAAACAGGATGTTGCTTCGTCGTGGTCGCCAGAAGCAGAGGTCCGAACCCTGAGGGACACATATTTTCCGGTTGTCGGGTTGGGGTTTAATTGCTGTCTGTCAGATACCTAGGAATGCTCGGGATTGCAATGTGGGGGATCTGAGCTAGCATCTTCACTTTCTGAAGCTCCCATGTAAAGCCTTGGTATAACCCCATTGTAACCCCTGTAAAGAAAAGAGCTTTTCGGGCTCCTAGCTACATGCAGTACCGGGGCAGGGGAGCCTGGAACTTCGCGGTGGCATTTTCTCCAAGTTTCGCGGGTTTGGGAGTTGGGGCTCGGTGCTAGCGCGAACCTCTTTAAAAGGCGACAACCCCCACAAGATCAAGACGCATTAACACGCGCCTGTTGCAGCTTCGGGTTTTGGCTTCAAGGTGTGATGGGCTGGCTTAGACAGTTGCTTGTGTATGCCTGTGTATGACACTCGCGGGATCGGTGGTGAGCTAGGCACGGCACTGCAGCGCTTTTGAAGGCCTTCGGGTATCCTCAAGTTCTTGGTTCCTGAAGCTTTCAGGCTAGGGGCCACGCATAAAATCCTCGATCCCAAACGGTATGTTGGCGCTCACCGAATGTTCGAAGCTTCATTTGGGAGGCCCGAATCTATCAACCAGTTCCCAAAGCTACAACCCCTTGGGTTCTATGCTGGCATCGCCTGTTTCCTCAAACTCTCATATCTCCGGAGTAGGTGCTCTATTCAAATCCTAGCATGGGAGGGGTTCGAAGGTGGGCGCGGCCAAGCGAGCCCACGACGAAGAGCCACCCGGCTTATCATACACTCTGCCTATGTAAGTAACCTACATAAAGGACGGGTTGCGATGTCTTTTGTATTCAGGGCCTGACTTGCGGCCTTCGAGAAAGCCACTACGCCAAACGCTTGAAAAGCGCACACCGACACCCTGCCAAACCCAGAGCGCCTAGGAGGGATACCAATGGCGCGCTCGCGCTCCCCTTACTTCAAGGGGAGCGAGGAGCTGGTCGGGCGTCGAGGCAGAAATCTCGACCCCGACAAGCGACGCGCAGCTCAGATGCAAGTTACCAGACGAAGACCCTTTGTCAACCGGTGATCCCGATACGGTCAGCACCGGTAGTAACTATCATGCTCAAAACAATGCTCGAATTATGAAAAGCCCTTTCCTCGGGGTTGCAGGCGGAGGTGTATGTTTGCAGCTTCACGGTTAAGGTTTAGCTCAAAGGTTCGAGCCTGGATCCGTGAGTTGTGGTTTGGGGTTTTGGGTTTGGGGTTGATTTCGGTGCCTATGAGCTTGATGGTTTAGGTAGGCTTCAGGTTGAAGTCAGCGTTCCCATTCAGGGTTGGGCCCTGTCCATGCACGTGAAAACCCCACATAAAGAGCCCCGACTCCGACTCTGCTGAGGTGGACTGGTGGAAAAAGAATGTTGCGGCCTCGGGTTTCTGGGTTTTGTCTCATCAGCGAGGAGCCTCATAAATGTAAGTCCATATATGCTGGGGTCCAAATATTTTGATCCCTGTCCCCACTATCGCCCAAAGACAGACCGCTACACATCCGCGTAGAGCAACTGGCAAGCATCCCCCGCCTGAGGCAACCCCAAACCCGAAACCCTGCATAAGACCCAGCTCAGCCCATAGCCTCCACTTGCGTTTATGCGTGCATGCATGTGTACATATGTGGGCAGAGAGAGAGAGAGAGATATATATATATATATATATACATGTATCTATACATATTTATGTGTGTATCATACTTATGTCATATTTATGTATGCATGTACACATACTGCTTCCAGGTATAGTCTGTAGGAACTGCAATATGCCTCCACGCATTAGTTAGTGCGAGCTGCTCCTGGATTACCGGGCTTTGGGAGGGTGTACAGGGATCCTGCTAGAAATGCTATGTTGGGCGCTGTGTGGTTGTTGTAACGAATCAACCCGCGATTATTTTGAGGGGCGATGTGTCAAGCTAGTTTTCCTGTCGGGTTAGGGAAGGGTTCAGGCTTGACGTGTTGGAGAAGCCTCCGGTGCAGGATTCAGGGAGGTGTTTGGTCTTGAGCGAAAGGTTGGATGTCGTGAAAGGCCAACACCGAAAGAACAGAGCCTGCCTTGCGACATTCCGTGAAAACCAATCCGTTAAAATTGAAAAGCACGAATGCCAGAATCCCAAACACGAGGAACGGCCAGGGCCAACAACACGAAGCCCGAGCTACCCCCCAACATCACAACTATTGGCTAGTATGGACTCATGGGTCTGGGGTCTTGGGGCGAAGTCTTGACTACTCAACCCGAACGCAAAGCCCACGAATGCTGTAGCCTCGTGCATTCTGATTTGACCCTCGCAAGTCGGAAGCTCCGAAGTACGAATCTAGAACACCCAGAACCAGCAGGCCAAAAGGTTTAAGGACTGCGGGCCTGTTCGGGCTTTAGGGCTCCAGGGTTTCCAGCGTCTACTCTTTCTATGTTTTTCGTGGCGTGATGTGTCTGTGTCGGAGTGAGTTGCAAGGATGTCTTTTTCGGTGGACTTCACAGTTTAGGGCTCCCAGGCTTTAGGGTGTTTTTAGTTTTTTTGGGCTTAAGTTTTTCAGGGGGTCGTGTCGTAGCATGTGCTGCTAAGATGACGTCCTTCAAGACACACGGCGTGCGCACGAGTGCATCTGATAGGATTGAAGTCGTGTCGCCACACATGCCTATAAGCGCATCGTGCCATAACGGATGTGGAACCCGGACGAGCGAAAGTAGGTCACATCTACAGCATTCGATTGTTTGGGACAGCCGTCCGTATCTCTTCCCCAAGCCTGCTGTGTGTAACGGTTTACTAACGGTTCACACTGACATGCAGCAGCTGACAGTTTCATTTGCAACATTTGGCTGTCTAGACCAACGTTGTCCAGCTTTACAAACAAGACATAATGCTGGCTGCCAGCGTAGAAAAAGAGTGTAAGACCGCTAGAAGCCGGCTGGAAGACCATGCGAGGTGGGGGACACACTAGCACTCACCGGAGTCCCCACGCAGCGGTGAGAAGAGGTCATGAGTCAAGAGTTTAAAGCCACCCCCTCCATCCCAGACCAAGCCCCCTCCATCCAGCCCTCCAAACCTCCCATCCAGCCCTCCGTGAACCCCCCAACCCCATCCAACACTCATCCCTCATACCCATCCACTAGCCAACCCCGCCAAAACCACGAGACCGCTGCAGCAGTCTGTCGTCGCTTCGGTATCTGCCCTGAGCAGAACGGCGAGAGTGCCCGGCACACATGTTGGTGCTGCATTGTGTAATCGCATGACGGGTCCCAGAACCAGGTCACCCCTAACACACAGGTATCACAATCATCATGGCGAAATGGTTAAATGGTAACAGGATGTTACAACAAGCAGAACCATCGATCATGACATGGGATGCAGCAGACAATCATCTATATGACATTGGCTCCTCCCGGGCCAACCAATCAAGCTGCTCCTGTTGTCGCCCAGGCTCCTTTTCAGGTTGTGCCTTCTCCTGGAACTTGCACACTACACGGGAGCGTGAACCTGTGAGAAAAAAGAGGTTGTCCGCGGGCATAGTGGATCTTCATGTGCGAAGTAGATGGGGCGATGTTGGTTGGTTTTGCTTTCCTTGTGTTATCAGCAACCTCCACCAAGATGGGCTGTCTGGGGAAGACGGTATCGAAGTACACAAGCACACAGGAACTTACGAAACCAAGAGGCGTCGTGATCATGCAACACGAGGATGCAAAGCTACGTAATCTTACCCATCAGTTTATGCGTTTTCTCTTCCCAAAATGTGGTCTGGGACGCCCAGAAACACAGGATGCTAGGTTTCTGTTGTTGACGATTTTTTGGCATTGCACACTCGGCGCTGCGAAAGGCCCAGGTTTTCAACATGTACATGACGTCGACTGGCGACGGCTCGGCACAGGTTTCAAGGCTATGAATTGCGCAGGGCATCCGGGCACCTTCAGCGCAGAGTACAAGATTTGCGCAGAATAGACGAGGGACACGGGCTTGGTGTACGAAATTCGTGCCGCATTTCTCTGAAGCCATAGGCCATGCATGGGTTCTCAGATCACGATGCCTGCATGCTGATGGAGAGGCAAATAGTGTGGACATGTGTCTCCCATGCTGGCATAATAAGTCAATGCTTGCGGATTGTTTCTTGGCTGTAGCTCCCAAATCTCAGGAAAAGCAAGACCTGCCACTGTCCGGGAACTTGAATGTCTTCTGCTTGAAGACAGCTCCGAAGCCAGACATTTGTGGTTTCACATGCCGGATAAGGCTGACTCCAGGTTCCGAGTTCTCAGTTCAGGCTGTAGCTTCGCCGACTTCATACCCGATCCCCATTTATACTTGATCCCCAAACCTCTGAGCCGCCATGCTGGCCTTAATCTACGGTTCGGGACTCAAGGCCCCTCCGGAAAAAAAACCCAAAGTCATAAACTAAAGCAAAAATCTTAAACCCAAAGCCATGGCTGGCAATAGGGTGCGGCTCCAGCGGACCTTCAGCGTCGCCGCGATCTTCTCATCGTTTCTCGCTCGAAGATTCTGGGCTCCGGGTTTAGCTTTTGGCTCGCATCTTCGGGCCGAGGCATTTGGAGTTACATCTTCGGGTTTAGGGTCCATCGTTTCGGGGGTTAGGTTTCAAATTCAGGTTTTACATTGGGTTTCGGGCCACAATCGTAGCCATAAGGAATGAACAACGAATTCCGAGTTCCAACAGACCAAACTCGCAACCCTAAGCCCTAAGCCCGAGCTGAGAGCATCCTGAACGCTGCCTGAAATTCCGAAATTCCCCAGAGTGAATCCCAAGCCCTATACCCAAAGCAAGCTTGTACACCCTAGAAATGAACCGGCAACCCTGGACCTCAAAACCCAAACCTCCAAAACTGAGTCCTCTCCCTGAACCTCAGATCGTAAATCCAGCAATCTCACATTGCGCACATTCAGTTCCTTAAGTATGAAGCCTGCGGTTTTGTGCGTTGAAGCTTCTGGCAGTGTTTACACCAGGAAACTCTTGTGGCAAATCCCTTGACCCGCCCATGGGTTGGGGTAGGCGCCGGCCCAGAGGAAGTTGGATGCTAGGCATATAATATCTAGAAAATCGTACGGAAGTACCCTGGCATAAACACCATCATGTCGCATGGTCACTATGAGTGGTTCTGTGCCGACCTATGTCATAGGGTTGTGGGTTTAGGCACATGGTCCCTCAACGGTTCGATGCTTGGGAGCGTCTCAAAATAGAGGATGTCCTCTCAATGTGAACCTCGGCGCAAGCTTTCTAAACCCCACACCTTGAGCCCGGATGCGTCGATTCCTAGAGCACTGTAGACCCGAAACCGGTTGAATCAACTGCTGAGGCCCGCCTGGGCGCTCGTCGACGTGATGCTGAAGCGTGCAGGGCGGTTTCTTCCTCCAGGCCAGTGGCACTGGAAGTAGTTGTTTCTTGCCGGTCGTACGACGTTTGATCGCAAGAGAATAAATCTGACGGCGTTATCAGAAGGTAAAGGTCCATCGAAAAACAGCCTGCTGAGCGGTGTTCCTTTCAAAGACTCCACTGACCCTTGTTTCGGTCATTCGGTTTGCGATTGCGCGGACCCGTCGCGCTGGGTGGTCAAGGGGTTCGGCAAGGTACTTCAACCCCAAATTTTGCCACCATCAAAGATTCTGCGAGTGCTGAATCATTCGACACCACCTCAAAAGGCAATGCGCGACGAAGCTACCCCAAACCCCGACCTCAAGCCGAACTGTCGAAGAAAGCGCTGCCCAGGCAGGGCCGTGGACTGGAGGTGGAAGGCAGGGTGCTCACGGCGTCTCCACGTAATTGCTGAGCAGGGGTGAGTTGTGAAGCTCGCGTTCCATGGACCCGGGGAGCCCCAACCCTAGCTGAGAGTGATCAGCTCGCTATCCGTGTGTGTTCACGGGGTAACATGGAGCAGAGGTAGATCTTTCGTTTTTTGGCCAGTAGGTTGTGGAAGCGGTATACTCTGTGAGCCGGCGTCGTTGATTCAGCGCTTAGCTTTGAGCTTGGGTTTCAGAGCCAATGTTTGGGTGCCGAGGGGTTCCGTGGCTGTGGTTCTTGTTCATAGGCCTTTCGGCCGTCTGGTGCCCACAAACCCCGGTAAACCCTAATGCCCAAGCCGAAACCACACCCGGCCTAGCGGGGTGCAGGTTTAAAGTCGCCATGATCCGAGTCCGAAGCTTACACTTTGACACTGCTGAACTGCTGCTGACCTTATTATGTTTGTAGTTGTCTTCTAGTAGTGGCAGTAAGTAGCAACAATCACAGCCCTATTCCATGATATCAACAATTATCATCGTCGTCATAGTACTGGCATCGACCATGAAATCACGACCGCACGCTTCTGCTCATCATGACCCTCCCCCTCAAGACCGGACCTTCGGCTTGAATCAGGTACACTGCGACCTGTTGCATCTTGATCCGGCCGGGATCTTGGAGACGGCTCTGTGAAGTCTTGGGGCTCAAGTTATGACGACGCGTTAAGCCAAAATCCTGAAAAGCTGCATGCTGCATCTTAAGTAGCCTCAAGTTCTCAAGCCTTGCTAAATCATAAACCGTGGACATCAAGCTCAAATCCCAAAAGCTCAAAGCCTTAAGCTGAAGCCGGAACCCGGCCCGAAACTTGAGACCCCAAACAGCAAAGCCTCAAATTCCACATCTTTCAAAACCCAATCTCCCGAGCCAAACACGTCTGCTGAGAGATTTTCCTGCAGGATGGTTCATGGTAAGGAACAGACCCATCAAACTTCAAAGGTAGTCTTCAGCTAAATCAAAAGTCGCCCAGCCCCCAAACGCAACAGCCTAAACCCTGTACCCTACCCTTCCCAGGTGTGCCGCCGGCTCGCATCCCATCCAGACCCAGCGCATTGAAGGTCTGGGTTTTAATGCTCTATCGTGGGCTTTAGGTTTCGTGCCCCTTGCAGCCTGAAAAGTTAGGGAGTATAATGATTGTCGGGCTTTGGGGAATCAGCTGATCAAAGAGCTGACTTAGCTTCACAGCTCCAGCGTACTGTAGACGCCGACGAATCACTTGCTGATGCTCAGCTCAGCTCGGAGCTTTCTGGAGAGGAATGCCCCAAGCAAAAGGACAAGCACACTTAAAAAGTATGTCGAAGGTGAGGCTCGTTAAAGTACACTACACTGTAACTAGCGGTTTGGAGGAGAGCATTTCGGGGAAGACGGGCAAGCAAAAGGGCAAGTAATTAGTCGGCTATATGCTTGGGTCTCACTTCAAACTTGCGCTTCGACGCTGTTCCCCGGAAACTCCAACAGCCCTGCAGTAATCTATGGGATATGCTTTGTGACGCATTCCTTCAAATGCGCAGCTTACAAATCCGCCCACGTACAAATGTGAAACCTGGAGTTCAGGGATGTTCCCGCGCTGCCTCAGGCGGCCATTGCGAGGAATCGCAGAGCCAAAGCGGCCCAGACTTGAACAGTGCGGACCCCAGGAACACCCCCTTGGTCATCTTGGTCACGCTGATTTAGGGATGGCACCGTCAAATGCTGTTAAACTTGCTGCGCCACTCGATTTTGCAGGGGGTATTTCGTATGCCAGCTTCGTTGAGACTTCAGGGCCTCCCACGTGCCCCAAGCGAGTGTGAAGAAGCCGACACCTCCGAAGCCGCAGTCCTCCGAAACTGCATTCATTGATTGGGCGGGCCTGTGGGATTCGGGCGTGTTCCGGCGATTTTGAGCTCTCAGCGATGTAACTTCGATCCGGTGGGTTTGCCCTTGACGGAGCCATAGGGCTGATTTGCGCAGCCGAAGTTCCCGAAACAAGACATTTGCTAGAAGCCACGGAGGTCGGAAACTAGCACGTGGACAGGCGCTCCCCAAGCCGACTGCGGCCACACAATACTACCACCTGCACAGCCAGCGATTGCATCCTCGTCACGTCGCCATCGTCAGGACAAGCATGGTCTGAAGCAGTGAGTCAGATACCCGCCCTTCAAGACTGCGACATGCCGCAGATTGAGCCCGCCAGCCTCTTGGAGATTTCGCTGTAATACGAAACGCGATGAAACCCTGAAGCCCTTGGAAAAGAGAACCCTACAGAACCTACATATAAAGAAGCACAAAGCCCCGGCTGGGATCAGATTCTACCTGAACCCTCTACACTCTATCGTGTCTATAGGTTCCATGTCGGATGGTCCCATACCCTCAAGCAGGCGGGGGTGTCCGAATCTGCACATCCAAGGTTTCGGCTCAAGGGCGGAAAGCGAAAAGCTCCCAAGAGAGCCCCCAGAGGATCCGATGCTCTGAGGCCTGAATCCTGAAGACCAGCCCATGAGACTTTCTAGAATCATGCAGAGCAACGCCCGAACTGGGTCCTTGTTGGATACAATATTTACATGTTTTTTATAATAAAACCCTGATAAGGATTTTTTAACATAGCCCCAACAGGGAACCAGAAAACATCAACATCAGACCGCAGAAATCCTCATGCGACAACGCAAAAGCCTGACCGAGGTGCGCTCATCCGCAGGAATCCTCCATCCAGGCAGGGCGCGAAGCTCGTTGCAGCACCTCCGAGTGCCATGAAGCAGGCTTTAGCAAGTTCGCTGGTGTAGTGTAGGAGGTTTCAATGTTCCAAACTGGAGGTGTTTCGTGATCACTTATGGGAACTGGGACAATGATGCTATTACTTCTTCGCCTAGCTACTCCTAGGTCCTAGTTGTTGTCGGAAGCATTTGACAAGTCTTGTTAGTTGCTCTTGCAGTTCCCATCATGAAGTCGCTTGATGCCGCGAAGCATCAGAGCGGGAGTTCCCGCGACCCGCCTCCAAACTTGAAAGCCCCGGTTTGCGGATCTCAAAACCCGAGGTGGCCAGAACAGGGTTGAACACATGTGGTTCAGGTAAGAGGATCCAAGAGCTGAAGGATTTGGGACGTTTGCATACGCACAGCTAATTTTTCTGATGTGTGACGTAGTACAGAAGTCTGAATCAAGTCAGAAACTCCCCACACGTAGTCACTGCATGGTTACAACAACACCTGCCAAGAAACTCTGTTCACCCTGATTGGGTCAGGGCTGAAGTGTTACACAGTCACCCTGTCTCTTACTCTCTCAGTCCGGTCCGTTTGTCCCTCTCTCGCTGTGACGGCTCTTCTCTGCTGCCTCCTCCCTTCCCTCTCCTCCAGCCTTCTGTCCCTGTTTTCGCCGTGACAGCTGCAATTGCTCTCTCAAAGTTTCGGTTCTGGGCTCAGACTGACAGTGGGGCGTATGGCCTTGGGACCCATTGAGTGCTTGAGGCTAGTGTCAGGCATTTGGGGCCATGGTGGACCTAGGGGTTAGAAGAGATATGTATGTAGGTTCGAGGGCACCAAAGCCGTAAATCCTGAAGCCTGAACTCCTAGGTCGTTTGGATTGACTGGGTTCTTGTTAGGGGATTTTACTTAACTTACCATCATGGCTTTCTATGGTAATTCTATAGTAAATAGTATGTTTTTTATTATTGTAACCTAAAGAAAAATCCCCTAACAAGAACCCAGAGTTGAGGAATGCCGGGTCGCAGTTAAGTCAGAGAGCGAAGTGGAAGGCGAAGTTTTCATCCTCATCTCGAAGCCTGGTTCCTCGACGTTTCGGGCGGCCGAGTCTTCAGCCGAGCCCTCGTCTGGTAGAGGGGTTTAAGGTTTAGAGTTTCGGGTTTAGGGCAAGCCATAGAGGCTTCGTGGAGCTTGGAAAGGCCAGGATAGCACAAAAACGGCGCCGGTTTGCATGGCCGAGTTTGAGGTCATGAGCCAATGTAAAGAAGCTTTGCTGAAGGGGGTTTCAAGTTGGGTTTTGCTCGCACCTGAGACTTGTTAGGCGATTATTTGAGTGTGCAGAAAAGGACATCTGCAGGAACGCTAGCAACTTCCCGCACGCCTGGCCTAGTCTAAGGATGATAGCGTTGATGATCTAAATCCTGCATTATCCATAATAAGGAATCTACCATAATTGCCGTAGTTTAGGGTCCTTAAGGTAATGCTAAGGATTTATATCATCAACAGTATGAATCAAAGCCGTATACATAGAGAGCCTAGACCGGAAAGACTTCGAACGCCCTTCCAATCCTTAAGAAATCCTGATTGCTTTGACACCTTTTTAGTCCCAAAGCGGAGATCCTCAGGGGGTTGCATAACTCTGTAGAGCGACGCCAGTCTGCAGAAAGCTTTAAGAGTTCTAGATTCTAGAGAGGAAGATCTTTAGCTGTAGACAACGGCCTAGAAAGAACCACGCAGAGCCTGAACAAAAAAGGCCACGGCTCGCTTCACAGCGATCCCAATCCCGGCAGGAAGCAGCTCAGTTCACCTAGAAGCAGGTGTTCAGCGATTCTAGGAGTGCTTGTCTTTTGGATGCGCCTGGATTGTCCTCCCACCTACCCCTACAGATCCTTTGAACTAGTACAAGTTCAATCATACGCTCAGCCCCAGCCTCAAAGCGCAACAGCTCGTCACGAAGATCACTGCTCATCTCTTGGATACATGGTTCATCATGGTTCATAGCACGGTTTCAACTCAGAACTGACGTTGGATCATGTGAGCACTGCAGCATGTTTTCAGTCGATGTCCAGCGATCAGGAGCAAACGCATGCATCCTAACTGTATCCCTGACGACTGGCAGCAACCCTCTCAGGCTGCATAGCAGAAGACCTGAGGATGCCTGAGTAGGAGTGTCGAAACACTAGCGGAGGTTTCGCAGGCATTGTAAAGAGCGATCGTTGTCAATAAACTCTGAAGGGCCGCTCAGCGTTGCAACGAATTATCAGACACAGAAGTGCTTCGCACCTCCCACTCCCACCCCCTCACGAAGCTTCGGCTCTCCTCGAGACCAGCGACTCCCCACACTCCCTATGCTGGTTGCGCTAGCCCCAAACTTTCTAAACCTCCACCATTTCTCGCAGCTCGGCTTCATTTCGTTCTCATTCTTTCGGATGTTCGTCCTTGACCCAGGCAGAGAGAGCAGACACATGACCTGCAGAGCTGAGCTTAGCATCTTTGGCGTGCTGCGGAGAGTTCGGCAAGCCTCTCACGAAGTCATTGCTTGTCCAGGTGGTTCAACGTGCTCTCCGCTCCGATGTTGGTGAAGGTGGGCCGGGTGCTCCTTGCGCAGCAGGACCGCTTCGATGCAGCCTGACATGGACGCTGCTGCATACAGAAGGGTATACCCAGTGTCCACGAATCTCCGGAGATGTGTGGCTGCATGCCGCTACAGTGCGCAGCAGATGGAAAGATTCCCTGCAAGTATAGCTAAAACAGAAGATGTTGTTTCTCATGCACCCGGGGCCTTCGTGGCCACCCTATAAGTGCGCTCTCTTCTATCTCAGCACTCTTGATGTCTCAGCGATAAGGACCTAACATTTTGGCATCGTAACAGTAGCTCAGTCGTTCTTTGCCGTCATGTCGGACTCCAGCACCGTCCGCCAGAATGCAGAAAATGGTCGCGACTTTCAGAACAGAGTGTACCAAAGCAGGAAGACTGACGACAAATGGCAAGAGGTCACTGTTACACCGTTGGATGACAACGGCAACCTGCAGCTAGGAGAGAATGGGAAACCGCTGCGTGTGCGCGTGGACATTGTGACGCGAGACGGTGATGGTTCGTATCGGTTGATCGAGGCCAAGAGCAGTGACACTGCTCCGCTCACAGCCAATCAGAAGCAGGCTTACCCGCTGATTGAAAAAAATGGCTACGTGGTTGGCGGGAGAGGCAAGGAAGACCTGCCCGCAGGCACAAAGCACGGACCCACGAAGGTGAAAGTAGTGCGACCGGCATGTGGACGATGGCCTCCCAAACCTAATGGACAAGGAGGAGCAGCCGGGGATGGAGAAGGGGGTGCCGGCGGAGCCGAAGAGCATCGTGTTGATGGGAGTGAGGCAGCAGGTACCTCGAGTGCCGGAGGTCAGCACGAGCAGCCACGAGGACAGAGCGAAGGCAAGGCAGAAATTACATCAGACAACCCTCGCAGTTTCTCCTTCACCAACGCCAAGGGTGAACACGTCAGCCAAATCAGTGACCGCACAGAGGCACGCACAGAGCACATTTATCACCGCGCCTTCAAGGACGAGGGCGACACTTCTACCGTCCGCGAGTACATCAACGAAAGCCCAATAGACTCCAGTTATGGGAACTCCCAGCGTTACACCGAGACTCAAGTGACGAAGGGCTCACCACTTCAGACCGTCAGCGAGGGAAGCGCTCAACTCGACAAGGACCATGGTGTCATTATGGACGACTCAGTTATCATCACTTCCAAGCACACAGAGCTTCGCCCCGAAGTCGCGGCGGCGGCACGCGATGGCTTGGAGCGAGGTGCCACACGCGCTCGGCACGAGAATGAGTCGCGGCTGCATCTGTCAACCGAGTCCAAGCTGCATGCCATCTGGGATTCACTGCAATGTGCTGCACAGGAGGGTTTGGCCAGCTCTGCAAAGGTGTTGATCCAAGAGAAGATCTCGGGCGTCTCTCCCATCACCCCTGGGGTATCAGAAGCACTTCCCAGGTTGCCGACTCCCATCTACGATGGAGAACGTGTCGGAGCTGAATTCGGCCGCGGTCACTCTCTCTCAGTCGGTCAGCGCACACGGGCTGGTGCAGAAGTTCACGGAGACGGCACGCGACTGTCGTCCAGCCAGGTCGAAAGAGGCGTGCAATTCCGAGCTGGTATCCCGAAGACGTACGGCATAGTGGGAGTGGGTGGGAATCTAGGAGCAACTACAATCACCTCTCAGGAGCTCCGCCAAGATGGAAGCACTAAGTCCACCACCAAAACTCTGCATGGCTACAAGGGTGGCATCGACATTTTTGGGGTTGAAGTCTGGAACCTCGACAGTGGCAAAAGCTCGAGCCATGCAGTGGAGCAGGAAGCAGGTGTCTTTGGTCGCTCCATCGAAACTCAGACATCTGGTGTCAAAGTTCTTGGTTTCGAACACGTGCAGCAGTCGTCAAGGGCCGAGTCCGGCATGTTTGGTCATCGCCAGGCCGACATTGACCACAGTGCTGGGACTGCCAGCGAGCACAACAGCTACGGACTTGGCAAGTTCAGCATTTTGGAGACGAGGACGCACGGAGAGATCCATGCCGGACGCACAACCTCAGAACATCTCGAATTCAAGCCGGGGACGACGTCGACAGAAGTGAACTTGGGGCGCGGGGGTCACTTGATTGCAGGAGCTGGTGTAGGTGGCCTGGTTCAAGGTGCATGCGACCTCCTCGACGGCAAGGATGCCGATGTTGCGTTGAACGACGGTGCAAGCGTTTTCACGGAGAACATGCTGGCTGTAGCAGTCATGGAAGCAACAGGTTTGCCAATCGTGCACGTAGGTTCGGATCACGCGTCAGTTGTCCTGCCACAAGGTTTGTCTATTGGTGTCGGCCATGAGACGGGCTTGTACGAAACTCCCCAAGGCGAAATGAAGCAAGAAACAACGGGAGTGCAGCTGAATGCTGGCATCCGAGGTGATCCCCTGCAAGTGGTGCGGGCGAAGGCTGCTATAGGGCACACGGTGGATCACTTCTCAACAATCAAGGAGAGCGCTGCGGGCACACAACATCACGAAGAGACTTGCACTACCGATGGTGTCGAGCTTACAATTACGCTGGGCAACCGCTCCACTGGTCCTTTAGTGCAAATTGGAGATATCTGCACTCAGACTTACGACTCTTCAACTGTGGTCGATGCGAGTGGAACAAAAGTCAACACGATCCAGACAAGAAACTATAGTGGCATCGGCATGGGCACTGTTAACTCGGGCGCAGTGGACGAGAGTACAACGGTTGTGTCTGAGACAAAGGATGGCATTACATCCCACAGCTCTCAGGAGTTTCGTAGCCATGAGCGCACTTTCGTCACTGGCATTTACAACAGAAGCGTACAGGAAGGTGCCTTCAAAGCTGAGAGTGGTGTGAATGCGCACTCTTGGACCGACGAAAGTGGTGTGCAGCATTCACAAGCCTCTCATGAAGTTTTCGAGGGCACACAAACGAGTACGCACTCAACTGCGTTTTTTGGACGGTTGGATTTAGGAACGCGGGTGGACAGAGAAGGCCAAGTCAAAGCTGTGGAGAACACTTCTTCGTCATCTGACGTCACCGAGAATGGTGTGCGAGTGGTTTCCCAACATACGGAGGATGCTACTTATCAAGGTGAGCGGAAGACTGTTAATGGCACTACCACAGAAGAACATCTTTCCCGTCACAAGGTGGTTCATGACCACAAAGCTACCACTTGTGGCGCAGACATGGAGGTCGAGGAGGACGTTTCCAGCACTTATGATGGTCGTCAAGATTCGGACAAGTCTGGGCATCATGAATCAGAGGAGTTGGTTCACAGAGAC
>CAJNJA010005675.1:5594-19486 GCA_905231915.1 Symbiodinium necroappetens
CCCCCCCCCCCCCCCCTCCCCCATCCCCTCCGTTTCCCAGCCCCAGCTCCGGAGAATTGGTGACCTATGACAACCACCGGAAGAACTTGCAACTGCTAGAATCCCGTGAGCCGAGGTGGGCGGCGCAGCGTTAAAACTATCTCGCCAGGCGAGCACTCTGGCAGAACGACGGTGAGGTGTGTGGGCAGCACATGTTTGAGACTAGCGGTGATTCACACGTTTGCGTTGTGCGACCACAGCCTCGTGTCCAAGATGGATTCCCACAACAGTGTATCGCAACAGCACCGTGCAACTGGATGGAGGATGCGCTGTGGCCTTGGGACATGCCAAAATCGGCCAAGAGGAAAGGGTCTTCGCATGGGAGCACATTTGTGTCTCTTTTTCAGATCAAGAACAAAATTCGCTATGTTGTTGACATTTTCATTGCAGCCGAAGCTGGCGAGGTCTACGATGCATGGCGTCAGGCTATGCTTGAAAGCTGCGTCATGAAAACAATACTCACCTCCAGCGTAAGTCTCGACACCGAGCGGGAGCTTGAGCAGCGATGCAGCACTCACCCGCGCGCGCATCGCGACAACAGACCAGCACGTGCGGCCGCCTCGGTTTTGCGTGGAAGGACTGGCGCACGAAGCTCACGAGATTGCGGCGGGCTGCGTAGATACCGTGATATACCGTGATGCATCTCAGCAATTCGCAGCAGTCATCGTAGTTGCGATCCAAAGGTCACGGAACTTGAAAAGTCTTACCCGTCGGGGCACCGGCCAAGTAGTTTCTGAAGTGGCGCCGGCTTGTGCCAGTGTTCGAAGCTTTATGGCTGGCTCCCCGAGTTTTTTTGGAATTCTCCTGTCATATGCACTCAAACGAGCATCCCAGTTTGAATGCTGAGTTAGCCCATCTTGTGCTTGCAGGGTAGCGGAGAGCAGGTGGCTCGCGCAAAGCGAACTAGAATACTGTCGTATGAAACGGCTCAGCATGGCTCGGCTCAGGATGATTAAAGTGATTAAAGGTGTAGAATACCACTTTGTGCCGGAGCCAACAAGGAAGACACGCACAGCGCAACGCATCAATAGCCTCATAGGGCCTTACGATTGAAAGCGGGGCGGCGTGCGTTACCGAGCACGGAACGTACCATCGATTCAACATGAGCGACCGCAACGGTCGGAGGCTCGAGGGCGAATGTGTTTGAGGGCTCCCGCAGACTGTGATGGCAAATGCAGGATGAGGCACCGTGCTGCAAGGAGTCGCCCAAGGTTGCCGTAAGTGTTAAGGCACACGCGAGCCGCTAGACTGCGTTCTTCCACCAAATCAAGACACCAAAAGTCCAAGCCTCTGCACTGTACACGTCCAGGACGGCCTGCTTTTTGGAAGTTTATTTCTCAGAGTGCTTTCGGACTGTATGTAGTGTCCTACGCGCATTTTTGGGTGCGGAGGAATCCAACCAACGGCGTCCGGTAGATGCGATTGCCTTCAAGTCTAGCTTAGTGCCTGTCAGCATCCGTTTCCTGCGCTGAGATCTCCTGGCCGCGGAGTGCTGCACCTGGTTGCGATGCATCGGCGAGCCGCAGCGCACGACTTGGGCTAAGGATGACAGCTCGCGTCGAGAGTTTCCATTGACTACCGACCGGCTCGCAACCCCATGCAAGGGTCATTTTCTTCGGCTGCGCAAGCGGAATGGATGGTTGCTTGCAGTTGTAATGGGAGTGGTGGTTGCGGGGCTGTCCCGTCCTGCAAGACCATGCATTGCCACAACAGCCATGAGTCAGAACCATGCAAAGTCTAGAAGTCTACGAGTTCTCCGGCGGAGAAGCTTTAGGCCTTAGGCTAACACATACTTTTTCGTGACAAGAACATGAACATCGATACACCATGATACACCCCACCCGCACGCACACAGACAGGAAGCGAAAAGGTAATGTATTGTCTCGCAGGGAAGTGCACACAAGGAAGTCATGAATTACGCACAACCTAGGGAAAGACACACAGACACGTGCGTGTATGTGAATAAGAATATTTGCACGCCTATGCCTGCGCACACTATGTATGCACAAACGGAAGGAAAAACGCAAAGACAGTAAATGGCCGAAGCCGCCAGGCGGTTCCCTCCTTGTCTTCAGAACCGCGCTGTCAACGTCCTAAATCTTTATACCTCGAAGTCGTGAATCTGAAACATGACCTCTGAACACACATCCTGTCTAGGAGTCGTCAGCTTTGTTGACCTTAATGCCGTTCGACTTTGGAACCTTTTTTAATGTAGTACCACTGCAGACTGTTACGACTTATGGTGCGAATGTGCTCAGACGTGTTCTACATTCGGCAGTGCCATGTGCGTAGATCGTTATGCATAGCCAAACGGCGAAAACACGTAAACGTACTATTGGCATCGTTCTATATGTAGCTACAGCTTAAAGCTTTCTAGCAGGCGAACTGCGGGATTCGCTTTTTCAAGTTGGTATGAACTAGAAATCACCACAAAAGCAGTGGCATCTGTTGCATAGCGACAAGTGTCGAGGGATACATCTAGCGACAGAGCGGCAGAGCGGAAACACTGTGCAAACATAACACAGGCACGCCGCTGAAGGCAGCAACCACACTTGTCATTGTTGAACTTGAAGGGGAGATTCTGCCCAGCCGCTGGCCTTGGAACTAAGAACTGATTTCCAGAAGCATCATGGTTGCGATCGTTTCAACAATGGGCTCCCTCGAAAACCAAGATCGAGTAACACAAGTTCCTTCCGTAGACCCTGGCAACAAACGATGCAAGGCCACCTGCTGCGCCCTGTGCAAGACCATGGCGGACTGGAGCTTGGGCATGGTCACGCCATACCACAAAGTCTGATGACCTCGGCGATACTCGTAAGCTGCTAACATGCTCGCTACCCTCGCGGACCACCCCTTTAAGATCCTGACAGCGCTGTCATGGCTGGGAAATGCTGCCGTGTACTCTGGGCTTTTTACCAGGTGCTTCTCATGCAAAGGATGCAAATGACCGTTTGCAGACTCGCTTTGACATGAATTCATGACTGACTGGCCTACAGGCCGCTCGGCCCATGCAACATGCTGCTGAGCCTGTCTGTGCAAAAGCACGTACAACACCAACCGCACTGCCTGGCAAAGCTGCATGAATCATTGCATCAATTGCATGGAGAGCTGCCCTAGAGTTTCGAGTTTCGCGGATCCAGCGCTCATCCCTCTGCACTGATTTCGATTCCAAGCCCGTAAAATCTCAGAACCGGCCCCTTCGGTGTCGACACTGGGCATCTAAGTCTGCCTCTTTTTGTTATGCATCCATCCGTGTCTCTTCGGAGCTGGCATGCACTTCCAACCACAAATTATGAGGAAGTCACGTTACCACCTGATGTAAAGCATGCCAGGGCTGTGAGACTGTGAGACAGTCACGAGGGACGCAAAGCTAACTGCTAGCTTAAGACGAAGTCGAACCAGCAGACAACTGCTAATCTTTTTGCATGGCTGTTCCTTCTTTGTGTTTAGCATCACGCTTTCAACAAGACAGAATCCACTTAGCGTGCAGTCAGCACAGCCAGTGGTCGAATCCAGACAGTGTCAGCTCGTCCAAGAAGAACTATCCGGCCTGTCCAGCGAAAGCTGTGATGGAATCGACCCTGTCGCTGTCTCTGCAAACGAAGCCTTCTCCTCCTCATCCTCTTCGGACGGAATTTCTGGCGCGATGCAAAAGAATGCACCCTTGCTTCTTCATAGGCATGGAAAGCCCTGGCCATCAGGTGGATCGAGGCCAATCCATCGTCGAGTCTCCTTCCAGGTGTCATAGGTGACCTTGGCATTCCCCATCACTCACCGCTACACTTCGACAAAGAGTGCAAGGTGCGCTGAGTGCCATGCAGAGATTCCGGCGCCTGGCTTAGCAACTGGAGCTTAGAACTGGCACGGACTTCCATTCACGGCCGGCCTTCGAAACATCTAGTGAATTGGCACATGGAAGAGAGACCTCGAGTTACTGATTGAACAACCAACCGGAAGCATTGTTGAACAAGACTCTGCGAGCCGAAAACTGCAACATCTGTTTGCCAAAAAGCGGCACGAAATGCAAGGAGTATGGCTGGCGAAGACCCGCATCTGGCCAGTCACCTAAGAAACGAGAGAAGCCGGAAAGAAACCACGGGATCCTAGGTCCTAGACTGCTGCTGCCCATGGAATTCGCACGTCACGCTGGGATGACAGGCTCCTTTCTTCACACCTTCACTCACGGGATCGATCGGAGCAGCCTGCTTGCAAACTCTGCCATGGTCACGTCACGTCACGTCGCACTCAAGAATGTCGGAACTCTTCTTGCCAACTTGTTCACTGCCGACTTGTCTGCAAATCCAGCCTGGAGTAAAACCAGCAAAGCCTGTCAGTCGTCTGACCAAGCTGACATTCAGCAATTGGAACAAGCTCTCCGGAACACACAAACGGAGCCAAAGCATACGCTGTGGCAATGGGATCGAAGGGCCTCTACACAAGATTCAGAGAGTCTGTAGCCTTTACGGGAATCTCAGAAAATATCAGACCTTGATACGACCTATAAACAACCCTAATTGGGATCATGACTGGCACGCAACGGTGCCTGCCGCTCGGCATGCGAAGAGCGATCGTGATCCACGAACACCTGGCAAGGGTTTATGTTTTGAGTTTAAGATTCATGGTTGACGTCTTAAGGGGGCTGGAGTTTAGGGGTCAGGACTCAATCTGAACACAGTTCGAGCGCGGTCCTTGTGATGTTTGTTGATCCAGGCTTCAGAATCTTTCGATCTCGTGCCCGAAACAGCGCATACAGCACCGCAACGCTTTAATGCGGAAGAGAACTGGCGCACTGACACAAACTTGTTCCAGTGGTGGAGAAGCTGTGATTGACAATTCTGGCTTGGGCCGTAGTCATGTCCTCCACAAGTAGCCTGTTGGACCATGCGACTGCGAGAGTGCATTGCACAGAAATTGCATAAGTGGTCCTTACCATTGCTCCGTTGCGCTGCCTCCGCTCCGATCCAATCTTTTTCGGCTGCCCCTTGGTTCACCCCCGTGCCTGCAGCTCACAAAGCTAGAAGTTCTCCACGTTCTAGTGGCTGCGTCGTATTGCCATACTGCAGAGACTCCCTGCTGCTTACCGCCCTTGCACTGTGCGACAGCGAGCGATGTAGCTCCAGCGAAAGACAAAGGAAGAGCCTCGATGCCTAGAGTGCCCGTTACCCTCGACAGAAATCGGGACGTGGCCTGACACGAGTGGTATTGTGTCGTTTAGAGCCAGATGCTGGACCCTCCACGTGCTTCCGGATCCATGGAAGAGGGCTAGCAAAGAAGGCAACAGACGGACAGCAGCATGTCGTCATCCAGCGCATGGGGACCCAGAAAATGACCAGACCTTGCCTCCGAATTGTCTGACCCGAGCCCAAAGCAGAGTGCTGGGCAAGAGTTCCCTGGACTCCCGAAAGGGCCGGCCCAAAACATGGCTTAGTCACTAGCTTGTTAAGGTGCACACTGCGTGCTGACACAGCCAAGAGAGCCGCTGCCCCGTATAAGGTAGTCGTCAAGAACAAACAAGGCAGCGAAGCAGGAAGAATCCAGATGTTTTGTCTGGCATCACCATGTCCCACCTTAGCATTCAACCCTCTGTCCTGCCACCTGTCCTGCAACGTCTGAGCATGTATGAGCACAACATACTGAGACTTGTGGTAAGAGCTGCAGCAAGAGTGTCTGCATGTACTTACGAACGCTTCTTGCAGCTGCGCGACGGCTCGAGAAGTAACCTGAACCATCTCCTCAAAGCAGACTACATAGCATATCTCATAATATCTCGGTCAAGTATCGAGGCCGCTCATGCTGCTAGTATCGGCTAATCCACATGGACAGGTGAAATACTGCTCGACAGGCATGCAAACCGCAACACCTCATCCCCTACTTTCGCTCCTGGCCAGCGTCAGACTTCACGAAACCCTGGCTGAAAGCCACAAGATCCTGCCAGAGACGAAAGACAGTGCTGGCGATGTGTATCCCCGTACCACGGGCCAAGAACCCGTCCACCGGTCCTTGGCTTGTGGATCCTCACCCGGGTCGACGTCCGCAAGGTTGAGCTCCCTGCGAGCCTTCCAACATTGCCGATCCGATCTCGTGACAGCCAAGCCCATCTCATCAAATCTCCATCGGTGGAAGCTCGGGAAGGACTGGGTTTAGCTCATTTCCTGTCCGCCTGGTATCGGGCAAGAGGAAGCCAAACTCCGTTGTCGCCTCCCGGCTGCGGGTGCATGCTGCAACATGCGTGTCATAACCTTGCGTTCCTTTGCCCTGTCATCCCAGTTCTTCCTTAGGCCAGCCTCTACTCAAAGCATCCAAGGCCACGCCAGTGAAAGCCTGCATTGCCGGCAACTGCCTTTGATGCTGGATCTGGAGCGGAGCAACCATAGCCGGCTCGACGAAACCCAGGGTGAACTGCTTCTCAAGGGCCTGACACTGAAAGCACCATCGTAAAGCCCCGCGCCTGCAGCGCCGACTTCCGTAAAGCTCCGAGCTCCCGGCTGCATCGTGTACTCTACTCGGGCGTGACAGCTTACGGCCGGTCTTCATGTCTATTTTGAAATCCTGGCAACATGTTGAAGAGAATGTGAATTCAAGTGCACAGAATTGGCACTATATAAAAAAACCTGCAAGGCTCGCATCTGCGCTATCTTTGCGATTCGTCAACCGCTTCAGCCTGCAGCATTAGGCTTACCCGGGAGCACTTGAGCATTCTTTCCTGCTATTCGTGTTGTGAGGACGATCAACAACCAGCCTGGGAAGCACGGGAACGTAGACGCACCTGCTCAACAAGTCTGCCCGACTGTCTGAATCTGTTCGGGCTGGAGGACAAAGACAAGAAAGAAAAAGAGCAAATCAGAAGGCAACAATTGAGGCAGGTGCTTTCGAAATGCGTTCCTTGGCAGAGGACTCCAGCTGGAATCGCAAGTCGGCTCAAGCTACTGCCTTCTGCTTTCGTCAGGCGGTCACTGACAGCGAATAATATGCCGAAGGGCTCCAGGGTCCCACCCAGCTTCCCATGCCAATGGAGCAGCTCAACTGCAACGACCTGACACGAGCGAACGAGACGGAGACTTGGTGCCTTGGAGGGCTCGCCGGGCTCTCTTTGCTGTTCGACACCTCTGCATGCGGGAATTAGGGTACGGACACACGGCAATTAGTCGGTGGTGACTGTTCTTGCAAGCCGCACCATCAGTGGTAGTTTACTGTTGGGGGGGCCACACCTGTGGTGGTTCCTGTGAAGTGTCACGGAAGCTCGTTCTTCCCAAGTTTCTTGAGATCAAGATTCACCTAGTCCACCTTACCTCGCTTCAAAAAAAGGCTCTGGACGCGCACCGCATGGACGATCGCATCAGCTTGCTTCTCGACATCTGTCATCTTTCGCTCACCTCAGAGCTGAAACGGTGATCTGTCCGACACAGGGTTCTGAGCAGTTGCGCCAGCAGTCTTATCGAACATTTTGTCTCCAGAAAAGGAACGGCTCTCAGTATGCGCAGGGGCGAGTAGCCTGCCTCGTGCAGGACCCGCCGGAACTGTTCCAGCACGCAAAGAGAACAAGAACAAGGAGCTTTCTTGCTGTGCCTGCAACATCCTGCGACTACGAAGGGCTGCTTCTGCTAAGGCCTACCTGACCTACCTGCGTAACGAGGAGTATGTCTCACAGACGCACGCACTGCACGCACAACCTCCTCTGTCTATTGGCAGCGCTGGGGGTTGCTGCATACATGGCCAGAAGCCAAATGAAGCCAAGAAGTGCCGACAGCAGAAAAATCAAAGAGCCACTCCACTCCACCGCCCGTCACCAACAAGACATCAGGGCAGCGGAAAGCGGCGCGACTTGAATCCTTCTACTATCAGAGAAAGCAATGTCTGATCACCAGGGCTTGCTTTGGAACTTAAACGGGGCGCAGCTGCCAGACTGTAGTCGACAGTATGACAAATGAGCCTTCCACAGTCGCCAGCAATCAAAGAAAACGCATTTTTCTCTCAATGCCTTGTGAAAGGAAAGCAATAGCACTACGTCCAAAGTCCAGTGGGAGCATATGGTCGTAAGACTGGCATTGCGATTCAAACAGCCAGACGATTTGTCTGCACCGCTTGCGGTGAGCACGCCCCGGAACGGGCAGTTAGCAGGTGTTCCTGCTTTGAACGCCTGCGACACGTGTCCACAGCATCGACACGTTTGCATCGCGCTCGTCTCATTACGGTCTCAAGGAACGAAAGACGTGCGAAAGCAACACAAGGTGCCATTTTTATGTCGATGTTGGATCAATGGGAGCTACAAACAACCCAAACCCGAATATATGCGTGCAGGGCCGTCGACCCACGAGGAATCGAGCATGTTGTGCAAGGACTCGGAGTTCTCCGAGATGGTGTGAACTTCTGTGCAAAGCCTTTATGAACGAAACCAGTCGCACATAAAAGTAAAGCGACCCCCAAAGGTGTGCAGGCAGTGCATTGGTCGGCAAGTAACGTGGCAATTTCCCAGAAAGGCCTCTAGCCCTACAGTTCACTGAAGCCCCTCTTTCTCGAAACCTCCAACAGACCAATGCCGTCCACAAAAACTCGATGGTTGTTCCCATGTGCCATCCTGGCACCCACAGCCTCCCGTTCTCTGCATTTCTCTGCTACCGTCTCGCTTTTGCCAGGCTCTGCTTGCTCCACGAGACGGCAACGCGGAAGCTTTAAACTGAGCTTAGCTTCGAATGGCAGAACCCAGAACTTGAGAGGCCGCCGAGGGTTTTCTCCGGGGGGTCGCAGAAACGAAACGAAGACAGAACTGGATGCCTCCGGAGCGGCTCTCCTTGGATGCAGACCGCACTTTCTCACGTCGAAACACAAAAGCTATCGCCGCAAGAGAGAGCCTGAATCTAGATGAGAAGAGGGGCAGGGCCCGCCTGCTTCTAGATCAACTTGGTAAAAGCTCCTCAGCTGCTCAGCCCGATTTTGTTGTATGTTCCCTGTGCTGCGCCTCGGGCGACCTGAGGCCTCGACTTCCTTTTGCCTCCTAACCTCCTCCAGGAACTCCTCGAAGCCCTGTGGCGGCCAGATCCTGCGAGACTGGCAGCACAGCACTGAGACGGGGACATGCGCGAGTTTCAGAATGCACACTAAGTAGTGAGATCCGGAATGATCGTTCAACCTTGGTGCAAGGATCCCTAGCTAGTTTCAAGAAACCCAAATAGGCTCGAAGAGAAGGGACCCGATATACTTTTCATGCAACAGAAACAATAGCCCTCGCATGGAATGCAAGAGTCAGCTGGCAGGTTTGCACAAGTACCGCGGACATCAAGATTGTGATGTCATGACATTTCTTTCCCCGCTGCTGACAGATGGCAATCCACTCTTCTGTTGCCAAAGCTACATGGCTACAGCGTGACATGATGCAAACCACCATTAGTCGGCATGCCGCAGCAGAGGATCCGTTACGCTGTCCACTGCTTTACTTTGCTGGACTTCATCACTACTTCTGCCACGTCACGTTCATGGACACATGCCCTGAGAGATCTGGTTTTGAGCAAAACACACACTACATTCGCTGCATCTGAACGGACCAACATGGTCCTGTGCCATGCAGACTGCCGCTGCCACATGTTGTCCTTCTCCAGAATCCGGCGCACCTATCTGCTTTTCATGTTCTGACATTGTGCCGACGGGAAACGAAATCCCACAAGAATTAAAGATGCAATCAACAGCGGGCAAAGAAAACTTCATCTACAGCACTAAAGCCGAGAACATGACACGTTCTCTGCCTCATCACTGGGAGGCTTGGTCTTGACGTAGTCGTAGGCTGTACGGCCTGGTGCGGAGTGCTTTTACCTCTTTCCATTCTACATCCCGTCCTTCCGGGCAGTCCCGGCCTGAGCTGTCCTTCTTGGCTGAATCAGCTCCGAAAAGCAACAGCAGACGCACCATCGAAGCATGATCCTGCTTTGCAGCCTCGTGCAACGGATAAGTACCTGCAACCGAATCCGACATCTGCAGCTAGCCCGCTTCTACCATGATGGAGACATGGAGATTCCGGAAGGTGAAAACATCCAACAAGGCTTCCGGGCACGGGAAAAGCCGAAAACTCCACTCTTCTTTGCATTCACATCGTGGGTCTTGAAGCCGTTTTTGCCAAGGAAGGATAACAACTTGATCCTGCACAGTCATGTCTCATTAAATCGCAGATTGGAGAGGATGCAGGTCGCGAACGGACTGTGCAACTGACAGAAGCTGCCATGACTTTCAGTCGAAAGTGGATGTTTCTGCAGCTGTCCCAACACTCGCATGAAGTGCATTGTAAAGCCCGCGTGCAAGGCCTTGCTTGCAGCATCTTCCTCTTGCGCCTTGCCATGGGCAAATAGCAGAGAGATCAACCGAGTGAAGCGCGGCAGCAAGAAGGACAGTCAAAAAAAGTGACAGTCTCTCACTGTATATCACAATCGTCGAAGCTGCACACAGTGGTGACATGACTGATCGCAAGATTGCAATTTCCCCTATAGCCTTATCTGTCAACATACCAAACTCTGCACTGCGCAATGTTGAAGGCAAGATCGCTCTCTCAAAAACAAAGACTGGGCATCGAGTGTCTACTGGCTAATGCCGGCAGGAAAGAGCTCCATCGAATCCTGAAAAAACATGTAACCACACTTTGTCCGAGCGTCGCTTCTAGAACAAAAGTCGTCAGCGGTACGCCCTTCTTCGAGTTGCTGCCGCTCAAGGAAGTACCCCGATCGGATGGTAGAGTTCTCGTGCACGATGTGGGCCGACTGCTGTCGTCCTGGCACAAAGCATGCGAAAGTACGCAACTCGCAATCCGCAAAATGACGAATTGGACCTGCTAGATGGCAGCCGATGCCAACGTTTCTGTTGCCGAAGGCCTTTAACATCCTCGAAGCACGTGCAGTCCAAGATAGTTAACAGCACAGCGGCGTGCCTCGTTGCCTATGAACTATAGCAGCCCTGCTGAACTTATGGGAGCTGCCCTAACTTGGCAACATCGAACGCTCCTGGAACTCCTTGAACTGGGCCCCTGTGCAAGATCTGAATCCCCGAGGCTTGTGCTTGACAACCCTTTTTGTGCAAGCTGCTTTGTTGAACAGAACTGTGCGTTAGAGCTCCACGCTTGGTGACTGGTCGTTTCCGATAACAGCGATAACTGCAGATATGCACCATGGCAAGCGAGTCATAGCATGGCGACTCCCATAGCTGGTTGACTGATTTCGTCTGTGGATGTGCATATATGCACATACACAAACATGCGACATACTCGTAGGGACTGATACCGAACCAACATGTAACTCAACCAGTGTAGTAACATGGAACACTGCTCTTATCTAGCTAACACCTTCCACCGTCGCATTCTCGCTTTGCAATTTATCCTGATGGATGCCGTCATATGATACTCAGTTGCGATGAACTATATGTTCGCAGCGTGCCGTCGACAACGGGGAAAGCGGACGGAAACCGTTCCAGGTTCCTGCAAGCCCCCCTTGTCCTTGAAGGACACATGCTTCAGGTTGTTCGTGGCAGTATCGTCGAGAATCTCGTCAGTCGGGTCGGCGCCGCGAAGGCTCTCGTCACGGAGGTCATCCTAGCGATTGACTCATCTTTAAGGCAAAAGCTGTGAGTGTCTCGATGCAACCCGGGGGGCTTCCTGCAGCAAAGTGCAGGGACAACTCAAGAACATGGCAGCATGAAACGGAAATGGGGCTGCCGGAAACTTGAGCCGAACGGCCGTGAAGTGGCCGAGAACACGTGACTCCACAAAGTCAAGGACTTGCCAAGGCGTGGGAGGCGTTTGGAGATGCGTTTTGGAGGCCCGGACGCGGCGGCCGCGGGGGCGGAGGAGGCGGCGAGTCGTCGTTCCAGGCCTCGCCCGAGCAAAAGCGGAGCTCGGAGCGGCGACGCGACGCTTCGACTCTTCTCGAAGCTCTCAGCAGGGCAGACCCCCACAGGGCTCTCTTTCCTGCTGCGTCGGACTGCAACCACCTGTCACTGCCTTTCCATGACGACCGATACCACTACCACCACTGCCGCAACGACGACTAACTACAATTACCACCACTACTCCTCCTGCAGCGGCTTGCTTGCTCGTGTTCGGCCTGCAGGCTCACGCAGCCAGCCAGCCTTCCAAGGCTGAAGACTTTCGAAAGGACGTGTCAGAACTGCTGATGCTTATGCCCCTGCCTGGGCCCTGCTGTGCCTGCTCCCCTCCCCAGGAGGAAGGCCAACGACTGCGCAAGAGAGCGAAGATGCCAATGGACGACGTCGCATCCCACTGCACGCGGAAGGTCCTGCCGCGGCACGGCATCATCCAAAACCTCAGCGGCTTCGGCACATGAACCAAAACCAGTCATCTTGCCGCAGATCTGCTCTCAGAGACCAGGGCCCAGAATGCCAGGCTTGTACTAAGCAGAGCTGAACCTGGCAGGCGAGCGAGTGTAAAACCGCTCCGCAGCGTCTGAGGCCCTGGCTGGTTAAGTGAAGCCATCGCCGGCTTCCACTCCGCCTCTGAAACAGCGCGCGCTTGTACTCCAAGGATCTCCCAAGCAAGAGATGGCCTCATGGCTGGTGCCAGGGGCCCCTCCCTTCCCGCTGAAGCCGAACATGCGGAGACTACATTTAAGGCAAATGCCTCTTCGTATCAGAACACTCAATCACTCTACTCTACAACTCAAGCTCTTGATTTTCGAACCTCTCAACTTGACCTTCTTGGGACGGGAGCGGGCAGGGACGAAACTCATCATCCTCGCCGAATATGTATTTGCAAGCTGACTTCGCAGCCACTCTTCCAAACACAAGGCAATCCAGCAAAGAATTTCCTGGCAGTGCCAGCCTTCCATGAACACCACCTGTACATTCCCCAGCAGCAAAGAGACCGGGGATTGCTGACCCATCTTGTTTCAGCACCTCTCCCTGGACAGAGATTCCAAGACCCCCAGCACAGTACAAGATCACCGGAGTGACTTGCGCAGCATGGAAGGTCTCATCTGCTACCCTGGAGCCAACCAAAACATTCCGAAAGTCACACTTCCCAAATCCCAGCTTCCCGGAAACCTCGTCGTAGGAGCGCCTCCCGTCGAAACTCCTCCAAGGCCCTTGAAACGGACCCGTCCCATTTGCTCCCTTCTCGGTTTCGCCCTCCCCGGCGTCCCTCAGTGTGCGGCGGAATGCTTCAGCATGGGCATCGTGCACCTCCACGAGCTTCTGCAGAGGTATCCTGGCTAAACCCAATGGAACCCAACTTGAAAAAAGCCTGCAATGTGTGATTTCTGGGGAAGCAGCTGATTGCCATGCCAATGAAACTATGGAACAGTGGGTGTGTTACTCTGTGACATTCTGTGACTGCAGACAACGAAGAGTACCCGGCATCCACCAAGATATCGTAGCTACCTCTCAACGGAGGTGTGTTCGGCATCCTATGGCAGGAGACCACTGGCAACCGCAAAAGCACGGTGTGGGCAGCAGCACGTGTAGAGCGAAGTGTGATACATGCGATTAGAATAGAATTTCAGCCTTTCGAAACATGATTGGCCGTCTTTCTGTGTATGGGCCAGGCAGCAGAGTTTGCTGTTTTTCTCAACCTGCGTGCATGTTCCTGGTGATTCCACCTCCCTGAGCAGACTCAACCGAGACTTGAAGATCTCCGTTATTTGATGTCCGTGCTCCCTCGTCAAACGTCAACCGGAACGGACTTAATGATCTTGAGCAAAGAGGGAAGCTTTTGCTGCATGCGAGCGCGGGTTTCAGAACTATCACAACTGAAAGTTATAGCGAATTTGGGGTTTGTTGTTTTGCGCGTTTCGAAGGGGTGGATAGCTTGTTTTGGCCCATTTCATCGCATTCCTCTTGCCCTGCGGGACGTGGGTTGGGTGGGGTGC
>CAJNJA010005675.1:19522-44612 GCA_905231915.1 Symbiodinium necroappetens
TACGTACAAGTGGGCTTCGAAGCAAAACACAGTTGGAAGCAACATACCATATTGACATGACTTAGATTCGACTTGATGCGATCTGTCATACAAGCATTGTATGATTCTATCTTACATTGATATGAGTTCACAATGATATGTATATTGAGGTAAAACAAACTGTTACATCAACAGTAAGTTTCAGTTTTGGCAATAAAACAAAATATGACACAATTCAGTCTAACGTTATACGACAGACAAAGACTCGTATTGCTATATGATTGTATGAATACTATATCAAGAATCTGAAGAACTTGGCTAATATGAAAATAGACAACTTCTCTTACTTACCGTTGTTATCTTATCTTAACGAGAGGTGCTTCTACTGAGATATGCAGAGCACACTTTTTCCCGAAGGTGGGGTGAACGGTGCCACACAAAGTCCTCAAGGACTGCCCTCGGCAGGTACGGTCTACCTCCGGTCAGAAGTCGCCTAAGGAAAACTGACCAGGCAGTCTGAAGACTCAAGCTCCACTTCTGCACCGACTGTTCAGGGCTGCAAGAGACTGGCCGTCCCCGTGGAGTGAAAATTTTAAGGCTGCAGCCGAGCTATGCGGTTCTGCAAGCCCACTGACCCGCGATCAGTCCGTCTGCAACTGACTGGCAAGTCACACAGGCCTTTACAAGACTGAAGTCCACCCTGGGTGTTGCCTGCAGGGCGCTGAAGGCAGTGCGGCCACAGAGGAGTCTATCACTCTGCTGTCGACAAATGTGCACAACTCCGCTGCGCACATTTGTGAGAAAATGAAAGTCTGGGTCCTCTGCTACCAAGGCTAAGCTGTGACTGACACTCTGTAACAGCTGGGGCTCTTCGTCTGACGAGCCTTCACTGTCGGAGGCTGGTTCGGAGCTGTCACTGTCAGAGACTGTTTCTGCAAAAGGCTGCTCACTGAGTTCAGCCGTCTGTGCTGAGGAGGACGCTGCTGCCGTCTGAGAGGACTGTGGCTGCCAACGTCCAGAGCGCGTGCTGTCTGGTTTGAACTTGCCCTCTCTGACGTCGGACAACACTTTCTCCAAGGTGCGCAACGGACAAGCCAGTGCGTCTCTGCCGTAGCTGAGCGCGCTGCTACTCTTGCCCTTGCTGTGGTAGCCAAGAGTCTTTGGATCCGCGTCTGAAATCGAATATTTCATACACCAGCTAAGACAAGTTGCCTTCAAACCCTGGCTGGAAAAACGTAAAATGTCGCTATGATTGCAACCTGGCTGCTTGGACAAGGTGCATCTCAACCACTTGGATGCTGAGGCAGAGTCCATGTTGGTCTGGAGCAGACTGCCATCGGCTGCAAGCTCTGGCAGCAAAGGACTGTCTTCCAGGCTGCCGCTGTTAGCCAAACCCAGACTGTTCCTGAGGTCAAGCCACTCCGTGGCCCAGGCCTCGCTGCAGATGCCTTGGGTAGGAGCGACGAGCGGCAGGAACATGTTCCTGCGTCTGCTGGCTTTGCTCTGCTTGGGGTTCAAGACAGAGCACTCAACATATAGCGCTTTGCCAGAGTCGTCGTAATCGACTGAAATCGTCTGACTGCGTCTGATGTCGCTGTGCCTGGCTCTGGCGTAGATCATGAACAAGAAGGAGGCGGCAATATACCGCTCATACTGTGGCTCGTCCGACTGGGCAAACGTCTGAATCCACCTGACTTGGTCTGTGGTCAAGGCTGGCGCCTGCTTCGGCGGTTTCTGCTGACGCATGCACTGATGCGCCACACCTTGGACTCTGGCACTGACCAAGGTCCGCGCAGGTGCCTGCAGGCCTAAGACTCCGTCCACAAAGTTCAAAGCTTGGCACAGCTGGTCTGGTGCACTGGAGTCTGGCTGCTTCTGCTTAAGGTGCTCACAGTATAGAAAGACAACGGACTCACTAAGCGGCTCGTGCGGAAAGCATTTAAGCTTCCAGGCAGCAAAGCGCTGCAGGCTGCTAACACGGCTGAGAAGAGTGTTTGTGCTCTTCTTGGCGAACCTGAGGTCCAAGTTGCCAAGCTCAGCCTGATTGTCTTCGTGAACTATTTCCAACTGCGATTCCTCGGGAAAGAAATGCGGCACAGCTCTGAGCAGCTGGCTCCATTTGGACAGAGCTGCTTGTCTTTCCGCCTGGCTATCCTGCGGTTTCCACTGCGTCACACTGCGAAGCTTAGGCTGAGGCGGTCTGAGAGAAGTCTGTTGAGTGACTACCTTGGTGGCCGCCGGTGCTGGTAAAGGCACTGGCTCTGGCGGCTCCAGCAGCTTCTCCTGTAAGTCCTGCAGAAAGTTTGTGTCCTGGGCTACAAAGTTGAAGACTGGATCCTCCCAGGGCAGAACCAGGTCTGTGCGTCTGCGCTTAACTGAGCCGAACCCAAGGCCACACTCCCAGCTGGGATCGACAACCTTCCTCATAGGGCGTGGAGGGCGGGCTGCTGAAAATCTGACACTTGATCCAAAATGGACAGCACACACCGTTAAAGCTTGATGCAAGCATGCACGACTTAACGAGAGGTGCTTCTACTGAGATATGCAGAGCACACTTTTTCCCGAAGGTGGGGTGAACGGTGCCACACAAAGTCCTCAACGACTGCCCTCGGCAGATACGGTCTACCTCCGGTCAGAAGTCGCCTAAGGAAAACTGACCAGGCAGTCTGAAGACTAAAGCTCCACTTCTGCACCGACTGTTCAGGGCTGCAAGAGACTGGCCGTCCCCACATCCCTTCAAGCTGTCGATTGCAGGAAAATGCTTGGCACCGCTCCTCTGGCCAAACACCTGAGCCACCCCACCTTGATTTCGACCTCTGTTGCCTGCTGCAGGAAGTCTGCTTTCTCGCCTCTGCTGGGCGCATCAGCAGGGTTGCTGATGCTGGGCACCCGTGCAAACCACGACTGAATCCTGAAGGTTTCCTCACAGTCTAGGACAGTCTGCACAAGTCTGGCATTGGAGTCTGGATATCCCTTGGCGCTGATGAGACAATGTCTGGCTGCGTCATTGTCTATCCACCAGATTGTTGGCCAATCTGCAAGCTGAGCTCCCCAAATGGCTGCTGCTAGCGACACAGCCATCAGTTCGCATTGTAGGATCGGATGCGAAGTACCTGTAGTGAGCCATGACTGAACGATGTCACCGGGCACTGTCGCCTGAAACCAGTCTGTGACTTTGCCGCTTGAGCTGCGCAACACGCCGCCTAACCGGCCTACACCGCCTTCGTAGGAGCCGTCTGTGAAGACCTGGCATGAACTGGAGGTGGGAGCCTTGAAGGCTCGTGGCTCCGCCTTAGGCACGTGCTGTAGCACCCAGTCAAGAGCTTCTTTCAAGGCACTGGTCAGCTGTAGCTGTCTGTGGCGGCCTGGTCTTGTGCCATGCTCTAAGATAACTCTGAAAGCCCACCGACCTCGTCTGCCAAAGATCTGAGAGTCCAGCCATCTCAACCTGCCTGCAAAGGCCACGCACTCGGAAGGCGAGAACGTCCCAGTCTGCAGTGCACGCAGACATGTTGTGGCTACCTCAAGTTTGCGCTTTTCAGTGTTGTGCACTCTAACAAAACCACCTGGTGTGCGAGGCAAAATGTAACCTATGCCCAGACTGGTAAAAGCTTCTGCAAGTGTCAGAGCCTTGCTGCCTGTCAGAGCGGCCTTCCAGCCAAGAAGTTTCAAAAGGAGCAGAAAAGAAGTCTCAACGCTCTGGCAGTCCTCACTGAGGTGAAATCGTCGAAAAACACTGTCAGAGGCAGAATTAGGAGGCTGACTGCGATTTGCCACAGTGCTAGGCTACAACGCCTCAAGCCGTGCACACTTCCTGTGGCTCCGAAAGGGAGCGCTTTCAGAGCTAGCACTGCTGGCCTGCGTGAGGCTGGATTCCACACAAGCACTTTGGCAAAAGACAGGTCTGTGGGGTGTGTGCCAAGCTGTTTGAAGGCTGTTTTCAAGTCAAATGTTCGGCCTTTCATGGCTCCAGGCTGGCTGGCTCTGCGCCTGGCTGAAAGACATCTGCTCTGGATGTGCTGGGCGAGAGAGATAGTGCTGGCGGCGGGCTGAACAACTATCTTTTCGTCTGTACCAAGCGTGCAATTGACTAAACTGACTGACATGTCATCAATGGGCCTAATCTTGCCGCCTTGACGGACTGCGAAACGCCTGCCTAAGACGCAGTTGCTGCCAAGGTCTGGTCCCAGAGCGCCTGGTCTAGGTCTGCGTCGCCGCTGGGACCACAGAGGTCCCAGAGAGCTTTGTTGTGCTGCATCCTGGTTTCCCAGACCTCGTCCCTGTGGAGGGAGGGAGGGAGGGAGGGAGGGAGGGAGGGAGGGAGGGAGGGAGGGAGGGACGACCTTGGACGGTCGTGTCTGAGTGTCAGGCAGCCAGCCCGTGAGCCTGAAACCCTGCATCATGTCTTCGACAAGGCCTGTGTCTGGGTAGTCTATGCCCTTGAGCAAGGTGCCAAACAGATGCAGACGCTTGCCTTGCAAGATCGTTTTCAGGTGCGGCTTCAGATTAGACTGCCGAGCGTCTTCCTGTGGCTGGAGCTCTCGCGCCATGTCACACATGGATTTGAATCTTTGACACCGTGTCCTGTGGATGTCTGAGAGGCTTTGGCTACTGAGGCAGGACACAGTTTTCTCCAGAGCTTGCGGCAAAGGAGGAAGCAAACAGGCTGGATGCTTGCAACCTCTCGACCTCTGCAGGAACTCCTCGGGTTCCACTGGTTGCCCAACTAAGGCCCACCATGTCCCATCTTGGAGCGAGACCTTGATGGTGGTGGAGCCTTTGGGAAAAGCACTGTCTTTGAGGCGGACTCCAGGGACAAACTTGGTCCTGTCTGCAGCGGAGTCCAGTCTGATCCACTGATGCCCCTGAAAAGGCTCGACGCATACCGGTGCGTGCGTGGCCGGCCTTGGGGAAGAGTCCTAGTGCAGCGCGTTCTGCAGCTGCGTGCCTGGCTGTGCCTGGTTGCTGCTCACCGTCTGGAAGGCGCCCTGCTTTTTCCAGAGCCTCGGAGACTAAGGAGGCCCAGTGCCTGCAGCACTGCCTGCAGAGTGTCTGAGGGTACGCAGCTTCTTCAGTCGTGGCCCACCCTGGCCCTTGCCTTCCCCAGGGAAGGTGCTGATGCCCTAAGCCATCATGGCACCTCAAGGACAATGACTGTACTACCGTTGCGTTGCACTAAAAAGTGGTGGCTTTCTTTCTGGATCCTCCGTACACGCAGGAGTCGAAAGTGGCAAAGAAGACTGTTGTTTTGAGATCACGCCAAAGACTGTGGATAGGGCTGGTCATCCAAAACAGGCTGGACTGTGGGTTTTCGAGTGACCACAGCACTCCTAGGCTATGACATGCTCTGATTACCTCTGCGGTGAACTGGTACAGCTTATTAGCTGCCTTCACTCGCATCTTCTGAAGAAAAGGTAGGCCCGGCAAGCCGTCTGGATGCAGAGGGCTGCGCAGTGGCTGAGGTGCCTGAGGCCCTGCGTAGATGGCCCTTGCCCTGCTGCTGGTGCCACAAGGCGGGGCTACATGCACTGCCGCAAGGCGCCTCGACTGGATCAAGTCCAGAATCAACTTCTGGTTTGCTGCTAGTGTGAGGTCTAGGGAAAGGGAGGGCACTGTTTGCGGTCTGACTGAGTCCACCGCCAGCACCTGAAAACCAACTCTGGAAAAGGCTTTGGACATTCTGGCTGTCCCTGCGAAAACTTCAAGAAAAAGGTTACCCGGCACGGCCCTGTCTGACGCCTGTCCAACGCCTTCTGTGACGAACTGTGGAGAGGCTCTCGGCTCCGCGCTGCTGCCAGGTCCTGAGTTGCTCACCGGACTGTACTTGGCTGGCTTCGGGCTGAGGGCAGGCTCCTGCTTGGCTTCGGTCACTGAAGAGTCCGCCACTGCCGGTTCAGTACAGAGCTCCGGCTGCGAAGGCTGTGTTGTGACTTTCCCTGGCGCTGACCTGGGCGAGTCCTGAGCTGAGGCGCTGAGCTCGGCAGGGACTGCCGGATCGGCAGAAGAAGCGCTGGCAAAAACAGAAGAGGAAGTCACAATGACATCCCGGCTGTGCCCTGGCTCGCACGCAGAGTACGAATGCTCATTGTGACACTTCATACACAGATGAAGTCCGCGACGGCAGCAAAGGCCTAGTTCAGTCTGCCATGTTTCTTCTTGGCAACCATGTGGGAGACTGTAATTAAAGCAGACTGGCTGGCCTTTGAAATTAGGATCTAAGCCTTTGAGTGCAGCGGGCATGGACGTCTGTGTCTTGTCCTTGCCCTTGCTGTTCTTGCCCTTTCCTGTCTTTCCTGCCTGCCAGGCTGTGGACATCCACTTGTCCTTGCCCTTGTGCTTGCCTTTTGACCCCTTCTCGTCACCTTTGAAAGCCTGTTCCCAAGGGCGCTTGGTCGGCTGCCTGTCCTGCTTCTCTGGTTTGGGAACTGGCACAAGGAAGTAAGCAACTTGCATGCTGTGCTGCCATGTCTGGATGGCTGCGTCGACAACACTTGACTTTCCGGGTCCTGTGAAGTCACTCTTGACCTGTTCCGAGACCCTTGTCCACATCTCCCGATCCGCTCTGATCAGAGCATCAATGCCCGGCGGATCGAACCTGGGAGGAGGCTGCCGGTGCAAGTGCTCCAGCAAGGAGCGAGCGTACTCCTCATGCACCTGAAAGGAAGCTACACCTGCCATCTCCAGGGCTAAGCCACGTCTGCTGAGTGCCTGAGAAACCCTGAGCTCAGTTGACAAATCAACCTTGAGCGGCTGAGGTTTGGATGCAAGCCTCAAGGCTGCATTATCCAACCGGAGCAATGTTTCATCCTTCTTCACACTAGAAACTTCCTGCTCCCTGCATGAGCATCTATGCAGGGGGATGTGCCTAATGGCCTGATCGACTATCATGGCGCTGCAAAGGTCTATCAATTGATGACTGGGCTCAAACTGCCCCGCTATGCGGAAGGCACCAAGCTTTGTCTGCAGAGCTTCTAGACGACTGTTCCGTTCCTGCGCAGACAGACGACGGCTGGGCTCGCCTGCTGGGGCCTCGAGCGTCTGCCGGAGTTCTGCTACGACAAAGGTCCCGGCCTCAAAGAGGAGTCTGTGAACGGCTGAGCTTACCACGGCGTCGGCCTTAGGGACCATGTTGTCTAGAAGTGCCTGCAGCTTGGCTGGGTCTGTCTGGTTCGGGGCTGATGCCACTCTGAAGAGTAGCTGACTGTAGGTTGCGATTCCTTCCTTCTCCCATGCGGCAAGGGAGGACTCTGGAATGCCATGCTGTAAAGCTTTGTGCCTAAAAGTCACTGCGCTGTCGCTGATGTTGGACATGGGCAGCGTCCTTCAGCCAGGCGCGTTGTTTGAAAAACTAACAAAGAAAACGTGCTGAGTGCCCGGCCTAAGCAAAGAAAGTGTTCCGACTATGCCTGAGCGTGCCAACACTGTCAATAGCCTCAAGGCTTTTCGGACTGGCCTGGATCTTTCTGCGAGTGGCTGCCTGGCTCAAGCCAGGACGCAAGGCACAAGCCCTACCGAAACAAGCTGCCCCGGCCTGAGGTCTGCCCACAAGGACGACCCACCCCGCCCGGCTCAAGCCGACGAGACCGGTAGGCTGCTTTAGCACACAAGTGCTGCAAGACAAGGCACACAAGTGCACTGCACACACTGCTGGTTTTTGGCTCAAGCCACAGGTACGGCTGTCCAGGGCCAAAAGATCCTCTGTGCTGGACTGCTGGCCCGGACAGCTACTGTAACCGCCTGTGACCACAAGGCCAGGCACACAAGTGCTACCGGCGGACTAAGGTACACCTGCCGTCCAGTCTGTCTTAGAGAAGAAACCTGCAGTCGAAAAAACACTAGAAAGACAGACAGAACTGAACACAGGCTGCGCGAGCTCAAACTAAAGGCTCAGACTGTGGTTGCCGAAGATCTTGGCAACACATGGGAGCTAGGATACATGTATGTGTGTATCAGGGCTAAGGGGGGGCTCAGAAGCCCCGCCTGGACAGACTGAGAAAGGGCTGTCAACGTCTGCGGTTGGAGCCTGCATGCCAAGAAGCTAAGACAAGCTGTAACATACTGGGGGCCCGGCCTGAGACGTGACAACGAGGACACTCATGGTGAGTGTGCCATGCTCCTCCTGGCTTAGTGAGCGTCAGCGCCCTGGAGCAAGACTGCATCTGACAGCGAGGGCAGAGCGACAAACAAAACCCTGCCAGCTCATGTCCATGCTGCCTGAGACTGGCTGGGAGCCGCGCGTCTCGGTTGGCTGCCAGTGGGGCAAAAGCCCGGCTGTAGGGTACTGCGGGGGGGAGAAAAGCGCGCGTAGTAGATACCGCTGTGGTATCCCACTAGGTCGTTGGGAAAAGCGCTGAGACAGCGGACGTCGACTGTAAAAGGCTGAGTGCGCCTTGGCTTCTGGCTGGCCAGGGGGAGCCTGAGTCTGAGGAAGGGTTGGAGGCATGGCCTTGACAGGTGGCGTCTTGGCCGGTCCCCAAAGACTGAGCAACCTGCGTCTGCGAAGGCTGTGGCTGCTGCGCGTCTGTTGTAGGCTGGGGCTCTGGCTGAGTCTGTTGTGAGTCGTCCTGAGTCACCTGAGTAGAGGAGACGCCTGGGTCCGACAGTACAGGGGCTGCAACCTGACCAACAGCTGACAGGGCGGACTCGGCTAAAGGCAAAGTGTCGTCTAAGGCATCTAGCTGATCTGCCCAAGCTGCTTTTGGCTGATCAGCGACTGTAGTGGACGCCTGTGCATCTTCTGTAGCCTCTGACTCTTCACCAGACTCCAAGAGGTAGTACGAGGCTGTACCCAGTCCAGTGTCTACCACCACCAAGGAGCCGGAGGCTGACTCTGTTGCTAGCTCCTCTGAGAGAACTAGCATGGTCTGTAGACGGCCCCTGGCGTCTGGTGGCAAGTTGCTAAGTGCCTCCACTGTCACGTCTGCATCCTGACTGATCAGGGCTACCAGTGCGTGTTCAGTGCGCCTCACCTCCTGTACCCACGACATTGCGGCTGAGGCAAGACTGAGGCACCTAACAGACTGCTGAAAATCTGACACTTGATCCAAAATGGACAGCACACACCGTTAAAGCTTGATGCAAGCATGCACGACTTAAGAATGTTAAGATTGGTTTCTATTCTGCTATGGTTGCAGAATCGTATATTATACAATAAAGCCCTACCACATATTATACACACCATATCATGTGGTATTCTATTCTGTTTGATAATACTATGTTATAATACCATGTTGCATTAGATTAATATCATTTAGCGTGTATACAGATATATATATATATATATATTATACACAAAGCTCTGTATATACAGACCAGGGGATACCCATATTATTTTGTTTTGCGTTAAATTTTTGTTTGAAATGTTTCGTTTCGACATCCACAAACATCCGTGCTGCTGAACCTACGGTAGGAGGGACTGGGCTGGAAGCTTCACGAAACGTGTGTCAGCTGTACACCACACCAGCAAACAGACTAATGATGGACCAGCCTGTCAAAGAAAAGTCCAGCTTCCAACAACCATCTTATGCAGGTCTTCTCAGCGTCGGGTCACAGTTTAGGATGTACAAATTCGAAGGTTTCAGCCATGCCGGGTCATCGTTTAACGATTATAATATGTTATGATATATATTGGTTATATCATATCATGCTATTTGTGTCATGTTTTATCATGGTATATTGAAACGCATACGCTGTAAGATAACATGCCTGAGTGGATTACAGTTTACTACGTGAACTAACACTACATGATATTGGGTTATGCTCTGTCATATTATTAAGTCTATTTGAGACAGTATGCATTTTGAATGATCAGTCAGTATTGTACGGTGCTATAATATGAGGGAGAAAGTACCATATAGTTTAAAGGCAATCTAGAAAAAGATGATATAACCAAATATACTGCAATATGTATTATGGTTCAGTGTTGTGATATGAAACTTTTCTTAATGAAATACTCTAAACACAGTCCAAACAATAATGCAACACAATACAACATAATATAGTTCTCCTGCAGTCTATATATACACAGTTTTGCGTCTGTGTATATGTGTATATATATACACACTATATGATATTAATCTAACATAACAGTCTATTTTAACATAGTACTACCAAACAATAGAATACCACATGATATGGTGTATATAATATGTGGTAGGGCTTTATTGTATAATATACGATTCTGCAACCATAGCAGAATAGAAACCAATCTTAACATTCTTAATATAAGATAACAGCGGTAAGTAAGAGAAGTTGTCTATTTTCATATTAGCCAAGTTCTGCATATTCTTGATATAGTATTCATATAGTCATATAGCAATACGAGTCTTTGTCTGTCGTATAACGGTAGACTGAATTGTAACATATTTTGTTTTATTGCCAAAACTGAAACTTACTATTGATGTAATAGTTTGTTTTACCTCAATATACATATCATTGTGAACTCATATCAATGTAAGATAGAATAATACAATGTTTGTATGACAGATCGCATCAAGTCGAATCTAAGTCATGTCAATACGGTATGTTGCTTCCAACTGTATTTTGCTTCGAAGCCCACTTGTACGTAAAGACGTGGGCCCCAAGCTCCCCGCAGCCCCCGCACCCCGCCTGCACCCCACCCAACCCACGTCCGGCAGGCGAAAAAAAGGCCAAAAACAAGAATGCCAAAAATAATAATAACCCCCGTTTCAAAGCGTCGGAGTTATCTCGGTATGTACCCTTCTGGGTTTGGTGTTCAAAGGTAGTCACACTGCAGTTGTAATGTCTTGGGAACCTTTTTTGGGCTGATTAGCGGGACGTCAGGATATTCGCAAAAGACAATCCGGGACATTACCCGGCGTGGCATCACAATTCTTCATGCGTGCCTGTGCTCCGCGAGAGCCAGAGGGGGGTGCGAACTCCACCCACGAGAAGTCTCCGCTCGAGGGGCTGATGCTTGACGCTTATAATGGTATGGACCAAAACAGTATCCAAAACACGCCATGGGCCTGCCAGCAGAGAACTGCCCAAATTGAAACTGTTGAACAATACTACCCACCCGCACGTGCCCCATTTTGGCAAGTTGAAGATTGCTTGTCGCATAATGCACCAGCGTGATGGTGGCTAAAACCATGAAAGAACCGTGAATGGGCTGACCCGAAGTCTACAAGGAGTGTCGTGAGATGTCGTGAGGCAAACAACCCTTAGCCCTCAATCCCAACAGGAGGGATAATTTCGAACAAGGTTACATTGCCCTGTTTCTTTGGTTCTATACTGGCAGCATGTAGCAGCGTTGCACCTGCTTGAAGCCCCTGCCCCACCGCGCTCCTGGCCCAAAACAACAGGAGAACGAAGATAAGAATTACGGTCTGTGACATTTTCGACGAGCGCGTTCGACCACGACCGCTTACAGCCAACCCGTCTAGGCTATGATTGCTGTCAGTCAGCTTCAAGCAGTCTCGTGCCAGACTGCACGACTTTCACTGCACCGAGCCTATCACAGAAGTTGGCAAACGCGACGATTGAATCTGCTGTAACCTGCTTTCTGGAGAGCCTGTCCTCATCTCCTGTGCGAGTTCTTTCCCGGACGCGTAGCACTTCATGAGCCGCCGCCGAGTGAATGCCCGGCATTGACGTTGCAGCTCTCGGGACGCAGCCGTGTTCAGGCAGAGCCAAAATGGGGCTCGGCCTGGCCTCTTGGACATCTCTTCTAGGATGTGGTCCTCGGAAATGCCATGCGCTCGCCGTGCAGCGTCACGAAATTGCGAAAAAATCAGCTCAGGCGCTGCCGGCCCCAGCTCGTTGCAGAAGCGCTCCCCACACGCATCCAGCAGCAGCGCGCCCGCCGCACGGAAGATCTCTCCCGCAATCGCCTGCCCATGCTCAGCAAATTTTTCTCAACATCCCAAAAACACACGATATTCCCAGCCTTGCGAGGCGCCTCTGGTTCGTCCAAGTGTATCAGCCTAGCTATGGCAGGACAGTGCAGTGGCCTATGAACATAGGCTGCGGACCCGGCCCTGTCGGATGGAGTTGCACCCACTCCAGGTCGAGAGTCTTGGCACCGACATCTTCACCTAAGGCATCCCTCAGTGCTCTCCTAGAACCCTGCATTCCGCCATCCTGCAGAAGGATCCAAGACTCTGAGGACGTCAGACGGAAGGGAGCAGCCAAACATCGGGGCCGGGCTCTGATCGGCTGAGGGACCAAGCTTCAGCCCGTCTCCTGTGCAATGCTCCGCGCTGGCCGTTGGCAGGTTGACCAAGTCGGGCCGGTACTTTGCCAGCACAGATCCAGGTCCAACACCTGCTGCAAAGCCACCTGTCCAACTCTTGAGAAGTGGGAGGTTTGGAACCCGATTTGTCATCTGCCGTGCAGCTGGGAGGCCAGTGCAGAGGATGACGGGACCGTACTCCTTGCTGCTTCTCCCAAATTTCTGGTACTCGCAGCCTGGGACACCGGTGAGTTGGGACACCCGGCTGAAGCCGAATCAGAAATCTAAGGCTCCGTCCGACTACACTTCCTGCCCGACTGAGGAGTCTGGAGACTTCAGCTTTGGTGATGATTCGAGCTCTATCAGACACCTTCATGCAGATTCTTTGGCAGGGTATCGGACAAAAAAACTTTTTCGTGAGCCTCAGCAACCTTCTCGACACGCTGGATCAGGGCATAGGTGATCGTCATACCGGGCATGCCATCCCCAGTCCTGTCTGCAGATGAAGCATGATGAAGGTCACAGTTGGACTAGCAGATAGACGGGAATGCACTGCAAGGATTGGCGATGCTCCTGAGGGTCCGTGGATGGGAGTGCCCTGCATGTTTCGCGATCATTGCCAGATTTAAGTCGAATTTGTCAACCAGCCAACTCTTGTTGGGCAAGCCATTTCGACCTGAATCTCTCATTGAAAGGCTCCTTCTGGTGAGAGTCTTGCTTGGGGTGTCAAGAAGCACGCAGAACTTTTGCAGGTCCAGCTGCCCAAGACTTCCGCCAGGGGTGTCTCACTCCCTCCAGCAACTCTGATGTCATTCCGGAAAGTAGACATAGCATCCTCCTCCAACGCTTCCAAGAAAAAACACTGCCCTTTACAAGTACAGAACTGAAACAAACCGCCAGGAATCCTGAGATGCTGGAAAACTGATGCCGGCGGTGGCTTTGGCTGAGTTGCCACCGCAAAAGGGAGCCTGCGGAAGGTGTTCAGCAGGAGCATCCGAGACTGTTGGCGGCATCAAGCGCTCCTTGTCAAGAACCTCAGTCGAGAAGCGCGGTGGAGTCGTGATGAGTGCTGTACGAATTCGTGCAAGCCATCCAAAACAGACTGTTCTGCAATTCCACGGGCGATTTTCTCACTCAACCCTGAGATTCAAAGTCAAGGCCTTCCTTCAAATCGAGGCTCGTTCAATTTGTTGACAGTTTTCCTCTAATCCATTTACTGCCTACAATGCAACATAATACAACTGCCTTTGACGACAAGGTGCACAGCCTAGCATCATGCTGAAATGCGGTGCCCTATATTGGTACGATGGTATAGTCCTATGAAGTGTTGCTTGGGAGTGCCATATATGGTATCAAGGTGGGAGCAGCTGGGGAGTAGCTAGCAACCGGTAAGTATACTTCCGGGGGTTCGTTGGTAAGGCTTGTTGGTTGCTTGACTAAGTTGAAGCCCACTCATCTCTGAGAAGTGGCTTTGGGTGGCGTGGGTTTCCGGGAGGGGTCCGGCAGCTCGGCCAAAAGAGCGTTTCCTTCGTCTTTGTGCCTGTTGCGTGATCTGCTTGCCTACCAACACCCCGTCTGCATCGTAGGGATGCTTGTCTGAACACTGCCTGCATTGCCAGAAGCCTTGGGACTAGATTTTGATTCGTCTCTCAGACCTCGAGCCTGCAGCGGTCGGAAACTGGGGTACCCACCAAGACTCGACCTCCTCGCTCCAACACCTTAGAAGAGAAACGGGCGGACTTGCCAGCTACCGGTGTATGGCTGACACGAAGCCACACTTGAAACGAATGCGGTGCAAGAACAAGGAGCTATTCGCGTTCGCACACACGTCAAATCCCTAAGCCCCGACACAAAAAATCCCAAGACTCCAAACGCCGGCCCTTTAGCTCCCCAACGTGTAGACGGTTGGGCCATTGGGGGTTCGACCTGGTTGGCAACCACCATTCCGGCCAGCCCACCGCCCACCACAACGACGTGGCTTGCTGGAAATAAAGCCATGGCTGGAAAACCAAGCCATCTTGACTCCGGCCTAAAGCCGAATCACAGATCAAATGAAGGACGTCTTACAGGGAAACGGCTTCTACTTTCATGGTGCTGATGCTCGTTCTAGGATCTTCGCAGTCTGTCTAGCATTCTTGCTCCATTGCCCACTGCATTCTGGAATTCCATAATCACCCAAGCAAGCAGGAAATGAGTACTGTTCGACTTTCTTGCTCGTGTTGATGTGCGAAGCCGCCAAGCAGCTGAGGTCTGTATCGTGCAGACAGGAGCAAGTTTGCCGAAGTTGGGGCTAGTCTTGGTACCATGACACTGCTTATAGGGCACCTGACTGGCCCACTGTTATGTCTGGCTAATTCCCCAGCTAACCCCGAAGCTCCGTCTGTGATTCCCCGACAAAACGCCTCGCAGCAGAACCCACGAAAACTTACTATGACTTACTATTATGACTCCAATCATATTCTTTTGTCCTCCATGTTGCCTTAAGAATTCAGTCGCGACCCGAGCCAAGCCAAGCGAAAGCATGCTGAAGGTCAGCCACCTTCGGAAACCTCGAGCCAGCCAAAGAAGATCACTGTCTTTTGCGTGCTCCCGGCGATCCGAAACTGGAAGAGCAGATCCATGAGGTGCGCTCATTGGTGCCGATGGAAGAGCAGAGCCCAAGCTTGCCTGGGCCTTCTAAACAGACAGGAGCTCCTTTCTAGATCTTCCCCACACCCCAACTGATCCCGATCAAAGCGTCAAAGAGCGAACCTCATTCGCTGCGTGAAACTTCTGACACTGCTCAAGCTTCCTCTTTGGCTCTCATGGCCTTGACAAGGTCGGACTTGTACCTTCAGGAACCCAGACCATGGGGCAAGCAACTTCTGACCCTCACATACCCTCACTGCTTTGAAACGTCAAGACGATAAAGCGCGGCCAGGCACATGAAATACTGGCTCGAGGGCGAACAATTTCTGTAGACTAACCTGCATATCTCGTTCTCCACCTCGGCCTGCACTGCTGCTCAGACGTTTGCAGAAAAACAATCGCCCGTGCCAACGGAGCGGCCTCATCACCGATGAAGTCCACCAAACCTAACCTTGCAGAGAAGCACCATGCACAAGCTGCTGAACAAGTCATGTGCTTGGCAGCGCACCTCTGCGCTTCGTTCGCATCGATCGGATCACCAACTAGCTGAAGACGGCGAACAGCCTGACATCTGATGGTTCGTCCAATGAAACAGGCGGGCAGCAGCAGGCCTTCTCCATCATTCTCTTCTTTAGAGCAATCGGGGTGATAGGATGTAGGTCATGTCCTCAATTCCACATCAGTTTCTTGGTGCTTGGACAGAACGTTGAGGTCTCTGAGATGAGGCCTTCGGCCTGCTGCAACGCAACATGGGCCAAGGCCCTCACGGTACTTGGGCAAGCCAAACCTTGCCAGCACTGCGTGCCGTCATCAAGTGAGTAGACGAGTTTGCTTGCACAATACTGTGAGAATCCGAACAAGCACCGACATATACGGACTATTGAAATCACGAGGACACGGGTGCCATCAGGCCATGGAATCTGAGTGGGCCACGAAGCCCCTGTTGTGGCCAGCACCAGCTGCGAGATCGCCGGGAAAGTCATCAGCGAAGCTCGAACTGGGCCCTGGCTGCCACTTAACACAAGCACCCTTTGCACTGCTGGTGTAGTTGCACTGATGACTCCCACAGCCGTGATTTGGAAATGAGCGTGAGTGACTACGTCCGTCTTGCTTATGTTCAATTTTCTTCTGTTGATCCTATTGCTTCGGTATGACAGTCAAGACCTTTGGACTAGGATGCGGAACTTGCAATGAAGACTCGCGTGGGTATGTTGGCTATCCCGACCACAGTGAAAACTGATGGCGGCGATGATGATCATGAGTAGCAGTGCCTGCTAGAGCCGCTGTCACGAAAGTCATGTCGACGGCTTCAATTAGTTGCAAGATACAATGTCTTGCATGTATGCATGTATGCATGTCTGTGCGTGCACATGTGTGTCTCCGTGTGTGCGTGTGTGTGCGCGCAACCCTGTTGCCAAGGACTGTGTAACAAGGCAGCACAGAGAGCAGCAGGGATTGCTTCAGTTTTGCTGCCAACGAAGACGGCTGAAGTATTCTGTAACATGAAGAGGGGACGCCGTCTGCACATACCTGCAATCAAGTGTAATAGCAACCATGCCAAGCCACAGACCTGGCAAGCCCAACCAGTGAAGTAAATGAGCCTTTAGGCCAATACTACACCCAAACCCCTTACTGACAGTGGACACACAGTTTGGCATAGTTTGGCTCGATCTTGATATGCTGACTATCAGCTGGAGGCTGCGGATGAAGGCACATGATATAATTGCAGAGTCCATCGCTTCACTGATTTATCTTGCTACTGTACTTCTGCCCGGGGGCGGCCCAGGCTTCCATTCTTGCCAATTTCTGTTATGGTACGGCAGTTCGATCTTTTTGATCCATTCGGACACATATTCACTCGCTTGGACACAGGTCTGTGATAATACAGACCACGGCTTTGCATTGCTAAAGCAGTTCATGGATTTGACACATTTGACTGCAGACCCTCCGTTTAACTCACGTCAAACACAGGCATTTCATAAGGCAGCCGAGTCAGATCTTTGGCGTTTGTCTTTGTAGGTTTCGGTGCCTTTACAACATGACAATCGTTGCATGGAAGCAAGCCATCTCCAGCTCAATCAGCTATCGTCATCCCGGTCACTATCCATGCTTCCCCTAACACACCCGACTTTTGAGCAGCGAACCGTGCAGTGGCGTACGAATCACATCCAGGGCTTCAAGCATCTTTGTTCTTTCCTTTCATGTGCCAAGCGCCACAAAGCAAGCAGAGCCTCATCAGAGTATCAAGAAGTTTTATGAGCTCTCTTGGAACAACAAATTGTGAGAACCTAGTTTCCACCCAGACTGTTTCCGATGCCTCTGCCATGAATAGCGGCAGAGGTGTCCACAATCTGGCTTTGCACAAAAACAAGAGGCAGCAGAGCCGGATAACTTTTGCAGCATCCACGCTGAGTTTGATGGCCTTTCTCAAGCCAGCCTGCTAACCAATTCTTTCACTGCAACGCAGTGTGGATCAGTCTAAGAGCTGGCTGCTACGAAACAAGCTCCGCCGCACTTTGAAACACTGTTTGTTGATCATCTCAAAAAGCAGTGGCAACAACACACGTGGGTGATTGAAACTAGCAATAGGTGATTTTGCGCCTTGTGCAACAAGTCAAAGCCAAGTCGCATGACAGATTCTCTCTGCACAACGAGGATCATCAACAGTACCATACGGTATGCTGCGTCCTCGTTTCTATGCCACCAGCATACTCACCACACGGAACGATGAAGCAGTGTGCAAGAGCTTGAAAGCCTCACCTCACCTTTGGAATTGGAAGCAAACCATGCTCCAACAGATTCCCAAAACGGTGTGGAAGCGATAAGCATGGGCGATTCAGCAGCATGCAAAGTTACTGAGAGGCATTGTGTTCTGGAAGGCCAAGAAGAACTTCCACAAAGGAGAGACCAACATATCTGACGGCGGTGACCAAAACGCAAAGATGTTTAAGCAGTAAATCCCGATTCCCCGGGCATGCATTCAATGCCTCAGCTATGGCTATGGCACCTGCACGAGCGCCTCTGTGATCCAGCATTGAGCTCCATGAATGCAACGACGATCTCGCTAGTTTTCTTACTGCAGTGCCACCTGCCTCCGCCTGCCTCTGGCTGCCTCCCCTGCCATGCCTACCTCTGGCTGCCTCTGTCGGCCTGCCTCTGTCTGCCTCTGCCTGCCTCTGCCTCTGCCTGCTTCCTGCCTTGCCTGTCCCTGCCTTCGTGAGTGCATGCATATATGTATGCCGGTACGCCTGTGTCTTTATACTTAGTTATGCAACACAGGTGCATGCATGTTAATGTGCGCAGCGTTTACGTTTACATGTCCATGTGCAAAATACATGCAAACGCAGTTGCCCACATTCGATTCCCGACGGCATGCGGTGTTGACAGAAACTCGTCAACCACAGTGCATCGAAAGCTGTTGAGAGTGTGCACAAGTGTTGCTTGCAAAAGGAAGCGGAAGAACAAACCGTCGCTTTCCCTTCGCTGGAACCTCCACAAGCGCGAGGTAGCATCATCCCAAAAACAACCCATGTAGAGAAAAATGTAAAGTACTGTAATGACATCAACAGAGTAGAAGAGTAGCTAAAAGTTTGCTACGATTGGATGGACAAGCAATAGGCGTCAAACACTAGCAGTCACTAGCAATTACGACACAGACCCTGGAAAACGAAACTGAAGAAGAAAGGAACATGCATGCGCTGGACATGTGTTTCCAAGCTGCAAAGTCACCCGGCCTTGCACACGCAGACGATGAACATTGGTCTGCTTTGAACGATCTCATACACCTCACTCTTTCTGAACCCTTCTCCGACACACAAGATCCAGCACCATGTCGACGCCTCACCAAGCAGTGGGGACTTTGCCACGTAGCCTTCCTGGTCGTGCAATCATCAAGATCCCGGCTCCTTTGTAAGCAACAGCAAATGCTCTTATAACTAGATCCTAAGCGTTTCACGCCACAGCAAACTTGCCACAGCAAATGCACAGAAGAGAAGCAAAGGTAAGGACTTCAAATAGAAGCAGTCGGTCTGGTTGTCTGGAAAATCAAATTCACGTACTCAAACCGAGCATCAGGCGAAGAAGATTGAGACTATCATGCACCGACTCTAGAACAAGGTCATTTTGCTGTGGGCCCTTTGAAAGAACAAGCCGGCCTGATCATGTTCCGCATCATCCGATATGCGCAGGATCACGATGCCGTCGGCCAACCTGAAAATTCTTCAAGCTCTGAAAGGAATGCAGTGCTTGCACAACATCTGCCTGAGATGGACCCTCCATGCTTCTTGGCAGGCAGCAATTTATCTATCAAACTCGACCGAGTGTGGCGTTTGCTTGATACAGATTCCCTCCGAATTGATCTCCTGAATTGGGGGCGGCAGTTTCTCTCCAGTTCAGCTCTTGGCCCCCAGCGAGAACAGCTGGAGGAAACTGTTCCAGGCCTCCTTGCTCTGAACGGAGGGGACCTTCAGGCAGTTGCAGACAGCGGTACAGCATGAGCCGGAGATCAGCACCTCCAACGTCATGCACGTCAAGCCGGGAACTTCGACCTGGCCAGGATCCGGTCACTGAAGCGCGGCTTTCCAGTGCTGCTTCATGACAACACTCCCCCTTTGCACGCCCGAAACTGACGTGAGACGGTCGTGTGACATGTCGCGTCAGGTCAACGAAATACTTGTGACTTCAACCTGCTGCTGGATTGAAAACACTTCAAGCGGGAGCTTGGGCGCTTTGGCCCCATCGAAACTCACATCAAGCAAACAGCGGGATGAGATTGGCAATCAGGGGCGCATGATCGCTGGCAGATCCCCAAGAACCCATGCCTGGCAAACAATGGTAGTCCAACAATCCATGTAAGGCACCTCAGCATCGTGATTGCTAGGATCCGGATGCCTCCTCTGTCGACGGCAACCTGCACGACGGACCTCAACACTCGATTCTCCAACACTACGAAAGACCTGTTTGCCACCTCCAGGACCACTACCCTCCTGGTTTCATTTTGCATCTCAAACTCAAAACAGTCTTCGCTGCAATCATATATATATAATATGTATATATATATATATTATGTGTGTATATATATTATAGATAGATGGCGAGACTGGGCTCCGGTGAGCATTTGTTCCATCAGCGGCGTGGCCGCAAATGGAGCTAAGGCCGGGACCACTGCCCCTGGCTGGCCAAGATGAAGTCCACCCTGCACTTCTGAGCTGTAGCCGAGGGCCTGTTGTGCCTGAGAGTTGCTGATGGGCCTTTACAACTCGGATCTTGGTTCCCTTGAGTCAGGACCGGGGTGAAGGGACGGCTGCTGTACTTGCAAAAACATGACCAGCCGAGGCTTGTGGCCACACGAAGCTAGACCACGAAGCTAACAGTTGATCCAAAGCCACAGAGTCAAAATGAGACAAAATGAGTTAAATCCAGAGCAGCCCGCAGGCCGATCCGAAACCCAGCGAAGACTAGAAAGACCGAGCTGTCCTGCAGTCCGGGTTATTGTCATCACTGAAGGATCGCCCTTGGTCCTGGCTCGTCTTGGTTCTATTGAGTTCAACTGACGGATCTCTAGGTATGCAGCAAACACACTATGCGGTTGCTCACCTCGCCATGGACGTCCACGAGGTCAACTGGTGAGAAGCCCTGGCTTCCCTGCAGCTCACCTTTCAAATACCGCAGGGCCTCGCGACAGGGACAGGGAGGGACAGGCGGAGAACGCAGACTTCAGAGAGGGTGCACTCGGCTCGAAAGGCCTCGGTCTTCGGGCCCTGAAACAGGGAAGCAAAGCAAAGCAAGTGCGCACCATCGACCGTGCCGTCTGCCTTGCAGAATTGGTTGGTGTCCCCCACCTGATTGTTGACACCATCCAGAATTTCTTGATGAGTCCGTCTGTCACTCATCAAGACATTGAGTGACGTTGTTCAGCTTCCTGCGAGGATCGTTGGTGGTGATCCGTGCCTTGGGAGTGCGTTCTTTGGGGGTCTCCTTTGTAGAAGCAGGACCGTTTGCTCTGAACAGAGGTGTCGGCATTATGGACACCGAAACGTTCACCAGTCCATGCAAGACGTCTAGCTGAAGCTTAGGGTTACGGGTCGGCAGCGGCACACAACAGAACTTGAGGCCGAGGCTTCGTCCTGTCTGCTGCGATCTTGTTCGCAATCGTTTCCGCCTTTCGGAACAGCGCAGGGGCAGCTGCTCTAGAAATGGCCCAGTTGGTACCCGTGGCCCGAATACAAGCACCACCTGCTGCAAGCCATACCCGTGCTTCCAATGGGAGTCATAAAACAAAATCTCACGTCCTGACAGATCTGACAGAAGCCGCGATGGGCTTTTGTAACTATGAATTACCGATTTACCGACATAACATGCCATCATGCCGTCTGTTCATCACATCGGGCACTGCTCCTGTATCCAGGTGCTTGTACAAGGCCTGCAAGCTAAACCAGCGTTTCGCTCCAATCTAAGTTGGAAAGATGGACACAAGTAACCATTTGCCTGTTCTCCTCTGCAGAAAACTTGGTGGCCCACCATTGACATCCAATACCCTCCAACAAGGGCTGTCCAGTCCTGGGCTCTCGCCCCTCGACATCACCAAGGCCAGCAACTGCCAAATTGCAGACACTGAGCACAGGAGTCATCGCTTATCTTCAAGAGTCCTGTCAGTAGCACAGCAGACTCAGTTATCATCAGAGCTTCTTGGTCCAACTTCTCGAGCTTCGATGGCTTGAAGAACTGACCTGGGCTCAAGCTATGTCACGTATGCTTGGCACGGACACATACTTATACCTCAACATGGACGCAGAATGTCAAACACAGACATAAACAGTCTCCAAGTAGCTGCCACCTGCGAAAGTCAATCCTGTTGATGACATGAGCAGCTCCTCTGTGCATAGCTAGTCCCAAAAAAGCTCCCACACACCGTGGCAACACATGTTTTCTTCTCCTCCACCTCCTGGTAGCCCCAGCCGCCCTTCTCAACCTCCTGTGCCTGGCGGCACCAGACTGATTAAAGCATGGGTCCTGTGCGTTGGGGCCTTCGGGCGCAGAATGCTTACAGAACTTCTTCACCTGGTTTACCAGAGCTTGCAGCTCCCCGCTAGAACACTTGCTGCCTTTTGAGAGTTCCATGGCTGGGCGGGGAGGGGTGTCCATTTCTCAGACTCAGCCCCGGACGCCCAGCAGGTCCGGCTCCCAGGAGTTGATCTTACCCAGGACGTTTTCGCCCTCGTGCAGACTTGCGCACCGAGCTAAGCGAACGTGTCAGGAAATTCAAGGAGCTTGGAGCAGGGGCCTTCCAGGAGTTCGCATTAAAGGACGACCAGCCCATCAGGTTGTAAGACATCACCTGCAACAGGATCGCTGCAAACAGAAGCCCAGAGCCCGCCCAATCTTTCCTTCTGAAGGCAAGCGGCTAGCGGGCCTTGAGTGTCGCGCTGGGACGACTCATGTTAGCCGGGGGTAAAGAAGGCGACCTTGTTGACACGTGGCCATCGCAGGGAACAGACGTCGCAAAATCAAGTTGCAACTGGTGATTCGTCGACATGCCTGGCTCATTCCGAGTTCGAGAATTTGGGAACCCTGCACTTTCAGTAACACGCCTCAGGATGGTACGGCTTCGGCTTGGCGCCAAGCTGCAAGAGAAGATGATCCCTCAGGCACCATGGAACTTCCTACACAATATCAAGGAAACGAGAGCTGGAGCACAAACGAACACCACGAGGCCTTGTCACTCTAGGCGCCTGCCAAGTCGGCAAATGCTGAACTTGAAAATGGTCAAAGGCCTTTCTGGGCAGGCCTTCTGTAGATTCGAACATCGGCTGGACTCAGTATCCTGCAGCTCGCAACTGCAGTAGTTGTGGTGCAACGGCACCATGTTTTTTGCGACTAGGGGTCACACGTGCATGTCCTCGCAGCCTGTATGCTTTGCAATGCATCCTTGGACAGCAAGCCAACTACATATGAATCACGCGTTCGGACTCAACGTAACACTACTTCGGATCTTAAAGTCAGGCAAGCGGCCCCAAGATAAGATCAGCGCAAGGCGTGCAGTTTTCATCACGGGCATGTGCAATCTCCACCGAACTTGCGTTGAAAACGAGCCGAAGTAGCAAATACTACCACCTGATGCTGCTGCTTCATGGTGCAAAAAAGGACTTCCTGTTGGGCCAACTCCCAAGTCAGATGCGCCGTGTTGGAAGTCAACAACAACAAACACTTGGCCGACGAAACCGTGCCTTGTATGCTGGAGCCTTCTCATCGCCACCAACGAGTTCACTCTGAACTCCTGCGAAAGGATCCACGTCCTGGCAATGCGTGACTCAGCCAACTACAAGCAGTTAGGCAGTAAAGCCCGACGTGGTTTCGCAATTTAGATGCCTTGCTTGAAAATACTTGTTTAGCATGGTTGTGTTTATGTGACAAACAAATCGTGAAGTGCAAACATTCATATTAAGTCCTCCATGGATGCAGCAGTGGCCCAAGGGAAAAGGGCCACAACATCCAGCAAGCCTTGTTCGAAGCCAAGATGCAGCAGATGTGGAAGATCCTGTGACCAAAACATTAAATCTGTGCGCACGCACCTTGCATACTCAAACAAGTCATACAAACACGCAACAGCAAACGTTGAAAAAAATGGTTGGACGGTATTTTTTGCCACGTCGGGCATTTCTCCTCTTGCAATGTCTTTTGCTCTTGGCTCTGGGAACCATTCTGAGAAAAATACATCACTGGCTCATATCAGTGCCCACAAAGGTTGTTGACATTTCTATGTTCGAACTTGGGGATTAGAAACTGTATTATGGGTTTGAAAACTGTGTGCTCGACTTGGCTCGAAAAATATTTGAACCCCAACCTCAGGCGTGGCTTAGCCCTACCACAAATGTCCAAATCCAGGGTGTGGAAGAAAAAAGTTGTTCACGCTTCAGCCGGATCTCGTTTCCTTGGAGCAATGAAACCCATCGAAAATTACCATCTACGCCCAAGCTAGCAGCCTTTTCGTCCTGCTCTAAACTACGGTGGAAGTCGATTGGTTGAGGCTTGGGATGACATTTGCCTTTGTTCTCTGGTTCTACTCAACGAAATTACACAACATGCAGGCAGTGCAAGCAGACAAAACGACTCTTCTGACGGTGCTAGTTGCTTGGTATGGCGATCTTTGAACGAGAACAAACTCAAGAAGAAGAACAACAGCAGACGACAACAGTTTTGCGGTGCGAACATGCTCTACGCATTGCGAGCGTGGTGCTTACCCAACATTCAATGAAACAGACATGGCCAATCTTCATTCCCAAGAAAATCTCCCTCACTGAACTCTGCTTGAATCAGGCTCAGAGCTACAGAGAGGAAAGTCAATCACGGTATGCAAAACCTCCGACACCTCTGTGAGCTAAGTCCGATGCTCACAACCAATTCCCATTTGGTCACTCAAAGACGAAGGCGACGCCATTTGGACACGAGATGTACTGGAGGCGTGTAGCACTCAACTACGAGTTGGAATCTGGAGCCATTTTCTCTGCTGTAGCAGTCACAATCTGCAAATGCAATGCGGCCGCAAACAAGTGAGCTTCATGCAGGCATCGATGGGAACGGCTCCCCTGTTCCCTGCTTTCCAAACATCGGTGTATCAAAACTACAGTTGTTCCTCTGGGACCTGGAAGACATGTTCGCTACTGCCTTGCAGAATGAATCGAAGTAGGATGATCACCATTCGCAAAGGCCAGACTTCCAACAGTTGCGACTCCATCCAAAACAGCAGTTTCACACACTGAGAAAGTGTTTGCGCGCTCACGGTGTGATGTTACATTACGTGTCTGCGGAACTGAGGCTGCCGCTGCACACTGCACTTTAGAGTTGGTTACTCCAGTTCCACAGGGGGCCCACTGCATCCGAATGCAGGTATACACTCAGACTGTGCATCCACTGACTTGCCGTAGCTTCGCTGGACAGGATAGGCAAGTCAGTTGAAAACAGCAAGACAAGGTNNCTTGAGCCAAATATGTCAATCAAGTCAGCACTTAGCTACACTTATCATGGCCTTCACATATGTACACAATGATGGTACCGGGAAGCGTGTTTTAACAACTCCTCCCTTAAGTGAGTTCAAGTGGGTGACTGTACAACATGCGTCGCGGCAAGTGCCGTCGATGCAAGACGCGCTACGGAGTGAGACATCAGAAGTGAAAGCCAAGCTCACGCAGACACTGGGCATCTGCAGTGGACAACACGTCTGGGTCTCGAATGGTGAATGCGACTACAACAACGCGCATATCTTGCTTTGCAGACTGGCAAGGGGTTGTGCAG
>CAJNJA010005676.1:0-17520 GCA_905231915.1 Symbiodinium necroappetens
AGTAGTAGCAGAAGCAGAAGCAGAAGCAGTAGCTGTAGCTGTAGCAGTAGCAGTAGCAGTAGCAGCAGCAGTAGCAGTAGCAGTAGCAGTAGCAGTAGCAGTAGCAGTAGCAGTAGCAGTAGCAGTAGCAGTAGCAGCAGCACACAGCAGCAGCAATGACAGTAAGAATAGCAATTGCAGTTGTAGCAGTTGTTGCTTCAGCACAAGCAGGGACAGCGGTGGCAGCAGCACTACGAGTTGCAGCAGCAAAAACGTGATCAAAAATGTGGTCAGTGACATAACAAAGCCTGCTGCGGTTTTGTGTGCACCGAATCAAAGTATTAACTGCCAACACCACAAGAAAAATAGCTGACAGGTCGAACTCTGAAAGCTGAGGAATTTGCAACTACACCGGGTGCGACTGGAACGCCGCAGCTGCAGGGCATTAGAGTTCCAGGAATCGTATTTTGGTTTTTGGCTTTCACCTAAGGGCACAGGTTGTGTTGAACAGAAGTCGCTGCTACATTGCAAGCAATGAGCTTTCGATCAGGACGCAAGCTTCGTGCACGGTTTAGGGTTTGAGCTTCACTGTCGGGGCTGTTAGGGTTTTGCGGTCTAGGGTATCGGGTTATGGGTTTGGGAATTCAAGCACACGGCTTATGACAACGGTTTCATTCGGTGCACATCTTTTAGTTATGTGAAAAATACAGCGTGTGAAGAGCATACGCGTCTTGAGTAGCTACAAACGAACACACCGGTGAACGGATCTGTTGCTGCTCTTCTCGTCTAGCATTGAATAGGACTAAAGGAGAGGCCCTAATGTTTGTGGGATTTTTAGGGAACCCAGCACAAGCCAGGTGAAGCCTTTGTCACAGATTTTGAAGCCCTTCACCCTAAACCCAGATCACCTCATTTGGAGAATGTTCCTACATTACAAGGTATCCCCCAATCACCGCCGGCGACTTCCTCCTGGCGTGCCTCAACGGATCCCTGAAAGGCGCCTCCTGGGACGCAGCGTGGTTTCTTTCTTTCCGAAAGCCAAAGCCCTAAACGACTGAAGCCCTAAACCCCTGAACCTGTACTCAACCCCAAACCACGCAGGCCAAGTCGGTGAGGAGGCGAAGCGCACACTGGTCGTCTGATTGCGTGATGATCCCATTTCGAGAGGCCCACGAGTATCACATGCAGCGTTTAGGAATGTTTTGAGGTTTCGGCGGGACACCTTCCTACGATTTGTGCTTTGGGAGAAGAGAAAAGTTCGATGACGCCTTCAACCACGGAAAAAAAAGCCGTAGCGGATGGGTCGTTAAGCGTTTAGGGTTTCAGGGTTTAGGGCATCAGGATTTTAGGGTTTTAGGGTTTAGGGTTTTAGGGCTTAGGGTTTAGGGTTTAGGGTCTTCGTGTGAGCATCACCACACTCTACCCTAAACCTTAAACCTTAAACCTCCTTAAAACCTGAAACCCTAAACCTTAAGCCCTAATACTTAAACCCTAAACCTTAAACCTGAAACCCTAAACCTTAAACCCTAAACCCTAAACCCTTGTGCTGATGTGGTGTTTGAGGCCCAGATTTCGGCGAGCCTGGCCTTGTCCACGCTCAACACATGCAGGGAAGTCCTTGTGAGGGGGCGCCCGGGGAGGCCCAAGTTTAGGGGGTTTAGGGGGTAGGGGGTTTAGGGGGTTTAGGTGGTTTAGGGTTTCGATGGTGTAGAGGGTTTAGGGGGTTTAGGGTTTAAGGGGTTCAGGGCTTAGGGGGAAACTACGACATAGCGGTGCTCTGTTATGGGCTCTCCTTGCATGGGAGGTCCCCTCTCTTCGCTTTCCTTAGTGTGCCAAACCCTGGCTGGGCGATTCTCCAGTTTCCCTGCGCTTGTCGGAACCCTCCAAGTAGTAAAGAAGTAAAGGGATTTAGGGTTTAGGGGTTTAGGGTGTAGGGTTTAGGGTGTGGTAACGTCATGGGTGCTCGCAGGTGTGTGCACACCGAGGCCGCTCGCACCTCTGCATAGCAGACAGCCCACCCCAAGACCTGAGTTCAAGAATTTTCGGCTTCAGTTTTAAAGTCTTCTAGGCATCCCAGCACAGGGGCTTTGGCATCGCCGACGATGGTCGTTATCTTCAAGGGAGCCCAGGCAGAATCGAAAACAGCACTGCATGTCGGCTTTCTGTGAGTCTGTCCCTTTCTGGGTTGGGCTTCCTGTGAGGCTGTGCTGGCGGGTTATCCTGTTGTCCTGGCAGGTGCCGGAAGAAGCAGTGGACTTTCTGTGAGGCTGCGCTTGGTAATTTTCACGTGCACGGTGGGTTCAACACCGATCGGCGCTAACTTTCAGGAGCATGGTGAGAGAGGTGGTTATAGCTTTTCCCGGCGAGTGATGCAAACAATGCAGTCCGGCACAGGATTTTTGGGTTTGCTGAACTCTGGCTCCTGACACAGCTTGGATCCACAGTTGATGCCCCAAATCTAGGCCACAGCAGGCCATAGTTCTTGCTGAAATGCAACTGTTTGGGGTCATGGCGGTCCTCATTGAGTCCTCATTCGACCCAAAAGTCGCAAGGTTTGGAATCATGGGTACCAGGTGAGTTCGATTGATTAAAACAGACCTTTGTCGCAATGTGAAAGAAAAGTCTTCTAGAATCACGTTGTGGATCTAATCTGGCATTGACCTTAGATGTCAACCAATGATGTAACGAAGCCATGCCGAACGATCGGTCGTTGGTTCCTGCCGGTCCAACTTCTGCAGTGATGGACAATGCAGAGCGCCTGGATAGTGCACGCCAAGGGTTTTTGGATCTCTATCCTTTGGTCATGAGGCACGGCACTTCTGAGCAGGCCGGCTCCTTCAGTTGGTGTCGTGGTCTTTGCTTTGCTGCGTAGGCAGGCGTAGGGCAGAGCGGGCCCGGGGCCCGGGGCCCCAGATTTTGGGTCCAGAAGTTTTGGGTTCGGCCTTTGGGTGATTTGGGTCCGCCTAGTAAGGCTTAGTACCTTAAGCCTGAGGCCAGGCGGCTAGGCGGCTGGGCTTTGGCTTTGGGTTGGGACCGGGTTTCCGGTAGGATTTCGCGTAGTTAGTTTGTGAAGTGCCGTGCCGTGCAGTATCGAGTGAGGTCCTGTTGTGCAACGTGGCGACGACGATGATGGTGATGAAGCCTAGAGGCACGGGGGCGGCTAGGTCCAGGTCGGCCTTTTGCATAGCATAAGTATAATTACTTCACCCCTTCGTTTCGCCTTGACTAATCCCCGAGCCCGAAACTCAACCCGAAACTCGGAAATCGGAAACCCCTGAGTCCTGAACCTTATAGAATCGGTGCCCAAACCCGTAAACCCGAAACGCAATTATAGGCATCTCTCTGAGTCACTCTGGTCTCTGGTCTTTCTGCGTACATGCACTATTCTTGTCAGGGGCGCTTTGCTGAGCTTCTTGGGGCTTTTAGGATTATGCAGCTTAGGTACGCTAGTACCCAGGTAGTTAAGAGTGTTAAGTTCTGTGTTCAGTGTTTGGCTTGGACTCAGAGATCAGAAAGTCATGTTTAATTTTGGGGTTTAGGTGGGTTTAGGGTTTATGGTTTAGGGTTTAGGTTAATTTAGGTACAATAATTTAGTAATTAGTAATACCCTGATTCAGGAGTCTGAAGTCTGAAGCTAAGCTGGAGCTAGCGGCTTATGATCGGCTTATGGATGGGATCAGAATCGGAGGCATAAAGGCCTCAAGGCCCAAAGGGTTTGGCCCTGCGAAGGCGGCCCGGCCTGGGGTTTAAATTCGGTTTGGACATAGAGGCTGATTGCTGCAGGATTGTTGGCAGTTGGTTGGCGCCTGGCGCTTCGGATAATGTGTTTACTATATGTGTACTTTAGGCTTAACTATCCTAAGGCTCGCGGCGGCTAAGGAACTCAATAAAATCAGGGAACATTTTTGGTTTTGGGTTTAGGGCTTAGGGGGGCGGGCTGAGGAAAGTTCAGGATTCAGGACTCAGGGTCAGGGACGTTCAGGAGTTCAGAGTTCAGGGAATAGGAAGTTTAGGGTTTAGGATTAGGGCAATGTAGGGCTTTAGGGATTAGGTACCTGCCCGGCCCGTACGGCCCGTACTACCCGAAACCCGCCCCGTAAACCCGAAATCCCAACCCTATAAGGCTAAGCCCCACTGGCTTGCACGTTGCATTTGGAGCGGAATGGACGGCATGCGCCATGCGCATTATGATGACGATGGACGCTACAGGCTGTGGGCCTGCGGGCCGGCCGGCCCTTGACTCGACAGAACAAACGCACGGACATGGATGATGTCGAGATTACTACACGGCTGCGAGCCGGCACCGGGAGGCAAAGCTCGAGTACGTTATTGCAATGTCATTCATCAATGTGCGGCTCCAGTCAGCTCCGCAAGCTCTGCCCCGGCTGCTGCGGCAGAAGCACCGAACCTTCCTCACCTGTGCGTGCTCTGCGTGGCACGGCATCACCGGGGGCTAGCATTGCCATACAACGTTGCCGAGAACGTCCTGGCGGCAGTGATCACCAACCAGAGCGCGATTTTTCTTATGATTCTAACATAGTAAGTTTAGTACAAAGGTAAGTCAGATTATTATTTTATGCCTCGCCTGGTACTACTTAGGAGGACCGGTAGTTCAGCATTTGGAGTTTGGAGTTTGGAGCGCTTTTGGGGGTTAAGGGGTTCCAAGGCTTTAGCAGCCTCAGTGTTTGTGGCTTCTGCTTTGGGTTTCCAGTTACGGCTAGGCTTGGGGAGTGTGGCTAAACTCGTGTTCCTCGCATGTCTCAGTAACCCTACCCTTCACTTAGCCTTGAACTTGAAAACCATATATAAGCCTTAGTAAGTTCAATATACCGAAGGCGCTAGTATATATAGAAGCTTGAAAATTACCACCATGGCCACCATGGTTCGGGTTCCTTAATACGTGATGCAGCAAAAAAATATACCCCACCAATTCTAATCATATCGCCTCTAAATCTAAATCTCTATATATATGGCAAACTCTTCTAGCATCCGCTAGAAGAGCCCTTTACAAGAATCCTTACAGCAACTCCGCTCCAATTGCAGACTAGGCCTCATAATACCGCCCCAAGACATTGCAGCCTTTGGGCCAAAAGCCGTAGAACCGCTGAAGCAGGATGACGTGCGAGTACGAATGCCTCGGATTCAGAATCTTCGGGTGGGCAGGGAAATTCTAGGCCCTGTGGCGGCCGTGGCCTTGGCGCTTATTCGATTCCGCTTACCCCCTCAACCCGCCTTAAAACCCTCAAAGCCTACGTAAACCTATTCCCCAAACGACAGGACCGCGAGAAGCGCGCGGAACAGAAAGCAAAGAAGGAGTGCACACGTTTATGATTTCGTCATGGCTTCATTCAGGATGTGTGCTGCAATTGCAGCCTTGTTGGTTGTAGCTGCTGAACAGGAAGCCGAAAGAGAGGCAGAAAAAGAACAGGCAAAGAAAGACAAAGAAACCAAAGATGCGCAGGCTGCGGCCGAAGGCGGCGACGACGATGCCCAGAAAAAAAGCAACAAGCAACGCCGCATCCGAGTATCCGAGATCACGGACCAAGACTTGCCTGTCATGCAGGATATAGCCAAATTCCCCATGCACCGGCGGATTCCTGTGGAGTCGCCCAGGCTCCAAGGTGGAGACATCGATCCTTTTCTCGCCTGGGGCCAGCCTTTCATTGTGCGTACCCCCAAGAAGAACATTCTGAAGTTGCTGGTGCTTGGGCAGCACCAGCACAGATGCCTGCGTTGGCATTCATTGCTGCCGTCGATATTTTGTTGTGTCTTTCACTTTCACTGCTTGGGGAGAGAGGTGGGGGGTGGGGTGGGGGGTGGGGGGTGGGGTGAGGGGGGAGAGCCAAACCCTCCAGCCCTCCAGCGAACACTTCCGGTAGGCTAGGAAAAAATCTGCAGAATGAAAACTAAGCCACAGCGCAGGCTGACCCTTAAGGAGTTGCTGAGTCTGCTGAGTCCTAAGTGCTCAGGTCGACAAACCACAGACGCTGCCTTCCAGCAGCAACTACAGGAGTTCATGACTCTTTGGGCCAAGCGAAAGCAAGATATGGCTGATGGGTCTGTGCAAAAAGATTCTCGGGTCTCAAAGCCTTGTGTGATGAGCGAGACTATGAATCTCTTGGTGCAGGTATCTTGGTCAGGATAAGCTGTGTGTTCATTCAACGTGTTTATGTCATTTTGGCATCCTGGTCGCGATCATGTGCGTGTGGGCATGCAGTGTGTGCACACATGGTGAGTCTGTTTGCAGTGAGGCCTTGACATGCGGCATGGGTGAATCCGACAAGATCAACGCGATTGGTGAAGTTGGAGACAACAAGCGGCCATGGCCGCTAAAACGAGACAAGCTCAAGGCTGTTCTGGGAAAGGTGTCACTCGGCCCAATTCAGCCTGGCATCCTGACCTGTTTAGTTTCTTGTCGGTGCGGGTCATGTGGGATGAGCCAAGGAAATCCTCGAAGGATGATTTTTTCAAAGGAATGCCTGACTTCGACCCTTCCACTGTTTGCGATGAATTGTGGATCCCAAGCTTTCAAGCTCTTTTGCATAGCGAAGAGTTCTGTGGTGTGGAACCAGTGACACTCGAGACTATGCGATACCAGTATTCGGGCGGCCGCCTGGTCGCCATCGCCAAGCCCAGCGAGGTTCATAGTGTGCGTTCCCGTTTGCTCTGCTTCCCTTGAAGGCTTTTTTGTTTGCATATGATGCAAGCACTTGACCTCGACCAGGTCGCTGAATATCTGCAGGATGAGACCATGAATGGATGGAAAGAGTGGATCCAACAGATGACGGTTGAGCAGATCAAGGAGAATCCGGCCAGCGTGCCTTCCTTCAAAGTCGCGCAGGTGCTTCCGGGTGATATTCTTTGGATTCCTATGGGCTACTACTACCTGGAGAAGGCAGTGAATGCCGACTCTATATCCTTCAGGGTACCTTTGCTGCAAAAATAATGCGTACGAGCGCATGCACAGAGGTATGTAAACCAACAGTCTTTGAGCAGGTCCCACTTCCACTTGTGCGCCGAGACGGCAAAACAAACTTGGCAAAGCTTATGCCAACCTTGCCCAAGAAGCCGGCAACGATTGCGGTGCATAAGTACTTGGAGGATGTTGAATTCCCGGAGAGTGACAACGAAGGTGACAATGAGGATGCGGAGGGTGAAGAAGACGAATGGAGCGAAGATGACGGTGATGGAGGCGTGGGCGGCCGCGAGCAGGGTGAGTCAGTTGGTTGCAGTCACCCCATGCCCATTTTTTGTCGTTTAGAGTGTTTCTGTTGCAAAGCGGCATGGTGTGTGATAGTACAAGGATTCTTCTGAATGGCGACGGCGACGGATTGGCAAATCATGTGAAGGAAGAGCCCATGAAGGGCTCCCCATGCAAGAAGGCCAAGATTGCATCCCAGGCCCTTCGTGGTACATCTATGTTTTCATGCTACTGCCAGTGTCCAACATCAGGAGTCAAACCTTTTTTTCACCACAGACTTGGCATGAGGTCGCAGAAGCCCACGCGCATGCTGGAAGTCCCAGTGGTCATCAAAAAGATCAGGCATTGCCTTGTGACTGCAAAGTTGCAGTGCATATTTTGTCATCTCTGATTCTTGTCCTTATCGGTACTGATGCAGGAAGGAGACGGTCCGAAGTGACCGAAGGCAGCACCGCCAGACCAGGACCGCTGTCTCCCAGCATGTACCGCCTATTTGTTATGTCAATATCCTTTATGAAAAATACCATATATAGCAGCATTCCCTCGCCAACTGCCATTCAGGAGCTCGCGGTCAGCCCCCATGGCCATCAGAATGATCAGGCCGTGTATTACGCTTGCGAGTTTGAGTGTGCAGTCGTTGGTGTTTGATTCTTGTCTGACGAGGCACGGCGCTGCGCACCCTAAAATCCCTAAAAGCCCTGATCCTAAACCCGAAACACCAAAACCCTAATTCCCTAATCCCTAAACTCGAAGCCGCGTACACCCTGGTCCCTGGTCCCAGGACGGAGACGTTTCGAAGGCATCGGCAGTGGCAGCACAGCAGAAGGACCGGCACGTATCGAGCGTCACCATATGGCAACCTTCCCTCACCAACCACCATTCAGGAGCTAGTTTCAGGGTGCCAGTGCAGTTGTTGGTATGTGATTCTTATCTGATGCGGGGCACTGCTCACTGCACCCCGTAAAGTTCCTAAAGTCCCTAAAGCCCTAAAGGCCCTCATCGTAAACCCGAAGCCCCAAAACCCCAATCCCTAAACTCGAAGCCCCGCATAGTATAGACCCTGGTGACCTGGTCATGGTCCCAGGACGGAGACGGCCCGAAGGCAGCGGCAGTGGCAGCACAGCAGAAGGACCGGCACGTATCGAGCATCACCATATGGCAACCTTCCCTCACCAACTACCACTCAGGAGCTCGTGGACGGTGGAAGTCCCCATGGTCATCAGAATGATCAGGCCGTGTATTGTGTGCATGCGAGTTTCAGGGTGCCAGTGCAGTTGTTGGTATGTGATTCTTAGGGGATGCGGGGTGGTCATGGTCCCAGGACGGAGACGGTTCGAAGGCAGCTGCAGTGGCAGCACAGCAGAAGGACCGGCACGTATCGAGCGTCCCATATGGCAACCTTCCCTCACCAACTACCATTCAGGGCTCGTGGACGGTGGAAGTCCCCATGGTCGTCAGAATGATCAGGCCGTGTATATATTGTGCATGCGAGTTTCAGGGCCAGTGCAGTTGTTGGTATGTGATTCTTAGGGGATGCAGGGCACTGCTCAATGCACCCCCTAAAGCCCTAAAAGCCCTTATCGTAAACCCGAAACCCCAACACCCTAATCCCTAAACTCGAAGCCGCATACACCCTGCTCACCTGGTCATGGTCCCAGGACGGAGACGGTTCGAGGGCAGTGGCAGCACAGCAGAAGGACCGGCACGTATCGAGCATCACCGTATGACAACCTTCCCTCACCAACTACCATTCAGGAGCCCGTGGTGCATGGTGGAAGTGGAAGTCCCCGTGGTCATCAGAATGATCAGGCCGTGTGCTGTGCATCGGAGTTTGAGGGTGCATTTGTTGGCACCAGCTACCATTCAGGAGCCCGTGGTGCATGGTGGAAGTCCCCATGGTCATCAGAATGATCAGGCCGTGTATTTTTGCATGCGAGTTTGAGTGCAGTTGTTGGCATGTCATACACCCTGGTCACAGGACGGAGACGGTCCGAAGGAGGCAGCACAGACCCAGCCAGACGAGGACAGCTGTCTCCCATGTATCGCCTATTTGTTATGTCAATATCCTTTACGAATATACACTCCGGTCCCAGGACGGAGTCCGCGATGGTTCGAAGGCAGCGGTACCGTGGTACCGTTTAAGTTTACGTGAACCGGCGAGTTGAGAGTGTGCATTTGAGGCTGGAGCTGGGGGCGCGCAGGTCGCGGATGAAGAGGTGTCCGCGAAGCGCAAGGATGCTCAGCACCGTTTAGGTGAGATGAGAGTGAGAGCGCTCGTTTGAGTCATCTGAGGCTGGAGATGCAGGCTTCCTGCACTCCGAGGCCAGCCTCAAACGGCTCAGGAAGCCTGATTTGGAGAAGAAGTTGGCGGAGTTTCCGGCATTGCCGGAGCACGTTGTGCCCTCCAAGCTCAAGAAGGAACGACTCGTCGCCGAGATCCTCAAGCTACAGCAGGGCGATCGCTCGAACCGCAAGATCTCGACAATGTTCGGAGCCAAGTGAGGCAAGATCTCGACTCGACAATGTTGGGAGCCACATGAGGCAAGATCTCGACAATGTTCGGAGCCAAATGAGGGGAGGAAGAGAAGAAAAGGTTACCGTGTGCCTGATTTGGGAGTTAAAGGGCTCGAAAACGATGGGACCCCGGTTTTGACTTAATCCCGAACCCAGCCTCCCAATTTACAAGTTAACACCGGTTGGTGTTGAGGTTAGGCCTCCCAGGCGGTGCAGGTGAAAATTAGCAGCTGTGCTGCCGGAGTTGTGAGGAGACAAGCAGCAATGCATGTGGGAAAACGGTAAGCCTGCCCCTTTCCGGGTTGGGCTTTCTGTGAGGCTGTGCAAGCGGGTTCTCATGTGCGATGCGCTTTCTCCAAGGCCATCAGTGCGGGTGCCGGAAGAAGCAGTGGGCAGTCTGACAGGCTGTGTTGGCAGGAATCGTCGATAAGGGAAACCCTAAGATCGGCCGGCTCCAACTCGTCAGGGGGGGGGGGGGGGGGTTCAGCCCTTGTCAAGAAGGCAGGTGCTCCAACTCGTGAAGGGCTGTGAGGTCCAACCCTTGTTCAGAAGACGTCTGGGAGCTGCTGAAATGGCGGGAACCCCCGCCCAAGCCCCAAAATGGTCGATTTTGCAATGGCCGCTGCAACTCGTGAAGGGTTCGGGGCAACTCGTGTTTGGTAGGGTGAGTGCAACCCCTGTCAAGAGGGCAGGTGTTCCAACTCGTGAAGGGTTTGGGGGGCCCCACCCTTGTCAAGAAGGGGGCCGGCCCTTTACGAAACGATGTGTTGGCAAAAAACCCTCGTGTCCCTACCTTTACCACTGGCTGGTGCCAGTCGCCTAGCTGTTCTAGACTCCGCACGTTTTCTGCCGCTCGCAAAGCTCGGGACGCTTCGGGCTCCGTGGTGGCGGTTGTCGAGCCCTCACCAAGACTTTAGAGGTAGTAAAGAGGCGTGGGGTTTAGGGCTTAGGAAAAGCTTTAGGGGTAGAAAACGGACTGGAAAAGTTGCCTCTGTTATTCCGTAGGGTTGCGTGAAGACGTATAGTATATAATACCCCAGATACCTATTATTACTAACGATTTAGATTACTTTGGGCTGAGTTTCATCCTCCGAAGTTTATACCTTGTGGCTACTTTAGGGCCTCTGTTCGACAACAATATGAGCTCAGAAGGTGCAAGGTTTAGGGCTTAGGCCTTGAGCCTCAGAGATGCACCGGCGCTGTCGCAGTTTGTCTGAATCGCCCAGTTGTGACGGGTTTCAGGCGAGGTGCCTGAGCCTGGATCTATCCTGTGCTTTCGTGACGGCAGCTTTTTCGCGTCCAAGCTTCCAAACCCCCAACGAGTATTCTAGGCCGTTGTTGAAGATGCTGTTTGTGGGTCTTGTGCCTTATCAAGAACTGTCAAAGATTTTTGAATCAGTGTACCCTGATCTGCAAATTTGGCTGGTGGGTTTTCGGCTGAAGGGGTGGGATTCATGTTTCAAGGGCCCTACTACATAATTGTTGGGTCTGTCTTGAGGCATCCATTATAGCCCGCACAATAATCTACCAAAGCCTTGGTAAAAAGAAGTAATGCCCTTAGCCTATCATTCGCAAGCCTGAAATCCCCAAATCCAAAAACAGACTATGCCTTGAACTCCAAAACCTAAGCTCCAAACCCTGAACCCGCAAAGGGTTTAGGGTAACAGGTTTAGTTTTGGGGGTAAACCGTGGTAAACCTCAAACCCCAAACACTAAACCCGAAACATGCCAAGCTCCTCTGGGGTTTAGGGGTTTAGGTGTTAGGGGTTAGGGTTCTAAAGGGGCAGTTGCTAGGCTGTTTTGGGGATGACGATATCTTCTTCTATCGAGATGTCGGAAAACCGTACCTTCCAAAGGGAGTAGAGGAAGAGGGTCCAAAAAAAATCCCAGGCCCACATTCGACCCAAGCTCACCAATTTAGGGTTTAGGGTTGTCGTCCAAGAATTGCACAGCAGTTCCAGAAGCCGGCATCCATCGCTAGCTGCGGGGTCGAAGCCGAGGTCGATTTACCATGATTTGAGTGCTGTTCCTACTGTTATCATTTCTGTAGTGATGTTTATATTATTGCTTTTTCTGCGTCTACTATTCTGGTTTACCTGCTTCTACAGTGAGATTACTACTGTATGTCTGGTCTAACAAGTATTGCCAGTTTCCGGGAATTGCTAAGATCCCCCATGTTCCTGACAGTACTGGTGTTCGTTTGATGCATAATGTTGTTACAGTAGATACCTCTAGTGACAAATACAGCTAAGACATTGTGCTCGCAAAGTGGGTTCCCAAACTGCGCATCAGCCGATGAGCGTCGGGTGGGGTCGGGTTTAGGGTTTAGGAGTCTACGGGTTTGGGGTTTAGGGTTGATTGGCTGATCGGCTGATGCACGGTTTTCGGGCCCACAAGCCACGCACACCGAGCTAACATGCCAATAAGGCCGAGAGGGTATTCCGGAACTGTATTTCAGCTTGGGGGGGGTTGTCCAGGTATTCGAAACACTATTGCAATACTAGAATCATATACTTCTCTGCCCACAAGGGTCACAAGGGAATTATCTCAGACCTTTGCGCAGTGCTGCGCACTGCGCCTTTCCTGCCCAGTCTTCCCCAGATTCCTACTTCGTTCGCATGTCTCGTTTACGCCGCTTTGTTCTTAAGGTTGAAAGCTCCGAACCTTGCGCATATTCTACTACTATTCTGGAGTTTTACAGTGTTTCAGAAAAGATGTGTGTCTATTGGATTCTGTGACTTCGGGATCTTTCTCACTTTTGGTGCTTCTGCCCTGCTCACGTTTGTTTAACTTATCTCTTGTCTCTTGGGATCCGTGCTTGGCGGTCCCGGGCACGGTCTTACTCCCGCTGCTGGAGAGCCGACGTGCTCCACGGAGAAACCGAAAGCAAAGGAGAGCAAACACACGTGTAGGTACAAACATATCCATAACTATCGGTATAGTATGTTGAAGAGCTGTTGCGCGGATCTTTAGAAATAGGCGGAGTCCTCTCTTGCAAGGAGCCTTCCGTTGGACAAGGGTTTTGTCTTTCGTAGTGGCTTCTGTTAGACCTTCCGTTTCGCAGGGTTTTCCGTTACACAGGGTCTTCTGTTACGCTGGGTCTTCTGTTTAACATTGTCTTCTGTTGAACAAGGGTTGCGATTTCGGAGTTTAAATGACTTGGCTTGGCATGGCTCGGTTTGCTTTGGTCTGGCATGGCTTGGCTGACATGCGTTGTTGATATATTATGGGTCACTCATATCATCCCTAAGAGAGCACTAGCTTAGCGAACGTCCCGTGGAACCCCAAAACCCACCCGCTTTTGAATGGGCTAGAATTGAGAGCAGGGTCCGACATTTCTATGATTCCAGAGCCTATGTGAAACACATTAATGCTACAAAGGCTTCAAGTTTGTAATCCCTTAAGCCCTGCAGGCTAAACCCGCTAAAATACGGAAATTCTCAAACCATGCGATCTAAACCCTAAACTGGAGACAACTAACCTGCAAGCCCTGATTAAACATACCCCTACAAACCCTCACAAGGAATTCGATCAAAGAAGACATAGCTGGACCATCTGGTAGAAGACCTCCTCACACGGCGCATTGCCAAGGCACTTCGGGAAAGATGTCCGAGGTGGCTCCATGTCTTTATGCTAATACAGAAGCCTGAATAATTGATATGGTTGATGATATAAATCTTGCATTACCCATAATAAGGAATATACCATAATTCCCATAGTTTAGGGTCCTTAAGGTAATGCAGGATTTCGATCATCAACAGTAGTATTCCCCAGGATCCTCATTACTGGGCCCCTTGTTGGATACAACCCTACATTTTTTGTTATCACAATAACAAAACCCAAGAAGCAGACAAAAACGATCATTTTCAATATAGCCCCAACAGGGACCCAGATTACGAATGCCGTAGGAGGCACCCCAAAAACCTATTCTAGTGATTCATCGGGAAAGCCGTAGTTCACGAATATTGCTAAACCCCCTAGGGGCGGAGGGGGGGCGGAGGGGGGGGTTCTTGTTGCGTTTTAAGTCATATATAGGGGCCTCTATTTTTTGGGGGGGTTCCTTATCAAGTAAGCATAGTGGGCACGAAAACCCTATTCTAGTTGCTAAGGCCCCAACCTTATTCCTTAGTTCTTTTGTACACCTGCAGGATTCCGTCGCTCTTTTCCAACTTAGTTCTCCAGCGTCAAGCTTTCAGGTTTTGACTTCTTATACGTCAGTAATAGTCGAATGGTTCAGGCTTTGATTATCCTGGGAGTTGAGGAAGCAAGAACAAGAACGGCGAGAGGGACCAAACTTCAGCTTCAGCCAGCCCGGCAGCCGGCGGCGCCGGCCGCGGCCCCCGCACAAGCGGGGCCGGCTCGTCGATGCCTACAAAAGAACCAAGGTGTTGCTGGGCGGCGAGCCGCGGAAGTTCCGGGCGGAGGAACTGCTCGGCGCCGAGGAGGTGTTGGCCCGGATGTACTGGGAACCTACCAAAGACAAGGTCTACACCCCCGTCGGCGCCTCGGCGAGATCTTGTCCAAGAGGACCTTCTCGGCCCTTTTTAAGGTCGTCAGCCCGCTGGCGGCGAGGCGCAGCGCCGGGGCGGCGCAGCACCAGCTGAAGATAGTCGACGGCGGCCTGGTCGTCGAAGAGGATAAGCCCCTGGTGCCGAGGGGCTGGTATTTTTCTTCGACCGCTGCACCTATATACCTGGCTAGGTTTCGCAATAGTACCCTTTCTTGCTTTTCTTGCTTGGAGTTTCCTTCTGAAAGTAAACCCAGAAAGCCCATGAGTAAGTCCCACAAATCGGGGCGAGCATGGCACCATGACCCCTGATAAATGTACCACCTTCCTAAATAGAGAGCAAAGCAGACGGGATGCTGAATTTGAGGCCCTTCTAGAAGAGGGGCTTTATTCATCAGAGGCTACAGTGTGTGCAAGGACTCCGAATGGGTTTGCGGACACCGACATACGAGATGCTGAGCCCGCAAGCTCCCCACATTCAGATCTCAATCGGGACCCGAGCTCGGGTCGCCTCCACTCGGAAACCTTGACCGAAAAAAGGGGCCTGACCAAATTCCAGCACCAGTCCTTTTTTAGCACGACAATATACCCCCGAAAACCCAAATCTAGCCATCCTTATGTTACACGGTACAAAAAACCTTATTCTAGCAATGGAGGCCCCCTACATTACATAAGAAAATACCCAAAAAACCCTATTCCAGGTACGGAGGCCCCATTGTCAGCCCAGGCCCTCAACCCTAGGCCCGAAATCCTAAACTCCTAAAACACTTAAACCTTAAACCCTAAAACCCTAAAGCCCTAAAACCCCAAAACCCCTTAAAACCCCTAAAAACCTTTAAACCCTCAAACCCACAGCCCTCAAGTTTCCAGAAATCTGGCCGAAGCCGCAACCCGAAACCCTAAACCCTAAACCGGAAATGCCCGTAGAGGGAATCCTAGCATGCATCGTCCCAAATCCATGTTCCATCTGTCTAGGGCTCACTACAAACCCCTAAACCCTTAAACCCTAAGCCCTGTACTTCACTTCTTGGCAGAGCGCTCTACTAAATACCCTAAACCCCTAAACCCTGAAACCCTTAAACCCAAAGCCCTACCTGTAACCGAAAAGACCTACCTCTTTCAGAAACTACATATAGAAACCATAATAAGAAACCCTAAAAAGGTAGGTCTTTTCGGTAACCGGTTCTTGGCGGAGCCCTCTACCTTAAATCCCAAACCCTAAACCCTTAAACCCTAAGCCCTGTAGACCCTAAACCCCTTCGACCCTGTAGACCCTAAACCCTAAACCCTTAAACCCTAAGCCTCTTCGACCCTATAGGCCCTAAACCCTAAACCCTTAAACCCTAAGCCCCTTAGACCCTAAACCCTAAACCCTTAAACCCTAAGCCCTATACACCCTCTTTCAGAAACTATATATAGAAACCATAATAAGGAACCCTAAAAGGGTAGGTCTTTTCGGTAACAGGTATACACCCCTATAGGCCCTAAACCCTTAAACCCTAAACCCCTAAACCCTAAAGCCCTAGAGACCCTAAGCCCCATTCGACGGCGAGTTTGAGAGCCAGGTGAGGCCCGGAGCAGCGCCGAGCGACTCAACAGGACTCCACGCTTTGGCTTTATTCGGGTGTTAGGGTAGGGCTCCTTTAAAGGGATCTATAGGGATCCTAGGCTTCCTTTAAAGGGTGCTGTAGGGGTTACCTCAACCCCAAATAGGCTCCCCTACTTTTTAGGGTTTAGGGGCTTAGGGTTTTAGGGTTTAGGGATTTAAGGTTTAGGGATTTGGGGGTTTAGGGGGGTTTAGGGTTTAGGGTTTAGGGGTTTAGGGGTTTAGGGGTTTCGGGGTTTAGGGTTTAGGGGTCTTGGGGTTTAGGGGTTTAGGGATTTAGGGGTCTAGGGGTCTAGGGGTTTAGGGGTTTAGGGTTTTAGGGCTTAGGGTTTAGGGTTCAGGGCTTAAGGGGCTAAGGGTTTAGGCTTAGGTTTACCTTAACCCCAAATAACCTACATCTTTAGGACTTATATAAAGAAATCATGTTGAGGAATGCCAGAAAAGTAGGTTCTTTAGGGTCCAGGTAGGGCTTAGGGTTTAGGGCTTAGGGTTTAGGGTTTAGGGGCTTAGGGTTTAGGGCTTAGGGCTTGGGGTTCAGGGCTTAGGGTTTGGGGCTAAGGGCCACCTGAAACCCCCCAAAAATTTCTTTGTTTTCAGGGTTCCTTGTTATGGATTCCTTCTACCCAGAGACTCCAAAACCCCTTAATTAAGGAATATACCTTAAATTATAATGGGAACCCCAATAAGATTTAAGGTATATTCCCTAGTTAAGGGGTTTCGGAGTCTCTGGGTATAGGTCGTTAAGGCGGTGTGATGTTCATGCTATGGCTTCCTTATGTAAGTCCTCAAAGCCCGTACTTTTCAGGCTTCCTTGCTATGGCTTCTTGATATCTTCAGAAAAAGGTAGGTCGGGGTTAAGGTTTAAGGTCAACCCTGAATCGCAGCTGATTCGCGCTGCAGCGCAAGGCTTGCATGGGAGGCTCAACGCTATCCTAGGAACCTGAAGAAGCCCCTAGTCCCTAAACCGTAAACCTCCAACCCTGAAAAAATTTCTGTCACCCATTGCTTTCTTCCCTAAACCCTAAACCCTGAACCCTAAACCCGAAGCCTCTAGACCCTAAACCCGAAACCGACGAAGAACCGACGCGGTTTGTGTAGTTTTGAACCAGGGGCTGCTCAATTTGGTTCTCACATGGGTAGTTCTCTAAACTAGGGTCCCTTCTTAGGGTCCTCTTTATAAGGGTGCCGTACCATATTGGGGACCCAAAAAGGGACCCCAATTTAGACGCTTACCCACATGAGTGACTGGATTCTTGTTAAGGGATTTAATATAAGTTACTATCATAGGGATCTATAGTAAATAATATGGTTCCTTCTTATGGTAACTTAAATCACCCAGAGAACCCAACAAACCTTAATTAAGGAATATACCTTAAATTAAAGGGGCCTTAATATTATGATTTAAGGCACAATTCCTTAATTAAGGGGTTGGTTCTCTGGGTAAATCCCTTAAGAAGAACCCCGGTGATCGCTGAAGTTTGAGAGCTTGCCGTAGGACTAGGACCCGGAGCACCGCGTTCCTTTTTGGGGATCCTTTGGGGTTTGGGGTTTAGGCGTTTAGGGTTTAGGGTTTAGGGGTTTAGGGGTTTAGGGGTTTAGTGTTTTAGCGGTTTAGGGTTTAGTGTTTTTTAGGGTTTAGGGTTTAGGGGTTTAGGGTTTTAGGGTTTAGTGTTTTAGCGGTTTAGGGTTTAGGGTTTATTAGGGTTCTCTCGG
>CAJNJA010005677.1:0-13731 GCA_905231915.1 Symbiodinium necroappetens
TTTTGAGACAGGTTCATGCGACCTGACCTGCTTGCGGCAATGCTTCCTGATTGCCACTTACAGATCTGCAGAACCAAGGTAAGCCTTCTGGTTCGGTTCTGCGTGTCAGACCTGATGCAAAGGACTTCGAACTCTTGCAATCCGTGTCGTCAGTTCAACCAGCCATAAGGCGGGGGAATCCTTGTGCGATGATTCAGAGCTTCTGCGGGAAGTGTTTGTTGGCTGCTTGAATGGGTTGAGTAGGGTCCGAAAGCTCTCACAGGAACAGAAGCTTGCAGGTTTTCTCACAATCCTCGTTTAGGATGTGCCGAAAAACGCCCACCCCCACAGGTACAGAGCCCATACCACATAAATGGGATGCACCAGCAGGACGCGCAGGCCTTAAGGGCAGCATGCTTGCAGCTGACGAAGAATGACACACAGCAACAACACCCCCAGCCTTCTGAGGGCCGTTTGCTGGGATGCCCCGTTGCGCAATGTCCGCCCCAGCAAGAAGAAGCAAGAACCCGAGCCAAGTGCACGCACCGGATGCTCTTACCTCCACCTGCCTTCTGTGCTGCATAAGGACCCGCCATTCACTTAGTTGTTCTCGGCCGAGTGGAGGCAAATTCATGCTTGGTGCCTGGGGCTCCGTAAGAAAAGGAGGGCCCGAAGCTTCATGACTTCAACAGAAGGCCCCTGAAACCGCCCGTCTTATGCCCACTTCTCCTGCTCCAAGACTCAAGCGCGCTCCATTCACAGGCCTTAGGGTTTAGGGTTTAGGGCCGTGCATTCACAGTCCCATGACCGAAGTACCAACACTTTCGGCAGCATGAGGAGAATGGTAAAAGCACCGTGACAATCGTCAACGTCTTCATCATCGTCATCTTCACAATCCACAATCGTGAATCCAACTGCATACCATCCAAGCGTGCCAGCTCAGCTGGTGAATCTCGTATGAGCGGATGGCCTGAGCGCCAGGGTGCGGACGGAGTTACGCAGCTTCGGGGTCATAGACTCATGGAACTTAGGGCTACTTTCCGGTTCAAGTGGTTCTGAGTTCTGAGGCCTCCAAGTATCCCAAACACGCTGCCAGAACCTTGGTAGACGGTTACAGTGTCACAGCAGCACGAGATTCCGCATCAAAGTATACTGCGAAGCCGTGACATCTAGAAACATTTACATGGTGCCAGCAGATGGTACTGTTAGGACGACCTAAGCCCCAGAAAGACAAACTAGCAGAAAAACAGACCGTCGAACCCTAAGCATCCCCAAATCCGAAAGGGAAACTACAGGGGAGCTTAGGGTATATAGGGCTTCTATCAGGCTTCTATAAGGCATATAGTATAGACCTTCTACAAGGCTCCTATAACGGTAACTACCCAACTGAAAATGTCCTACACCACCACGCCCGAAACCCCCAAACTCCAAACCCTAGACTCTACTAAGCGGGCCGGTCGAGGCAATGTTCTGACAACGAGTGCGCAGCCCTAAACAAACCTCCACACCTCGAGTTCAGCACTAAACCCAAAGCCCTAAACCCTGCAAACCCTAAAACCTAAACCCCTAAACCCTTGAAACCCTCAACCCTCAAAGCCTAAACTTACCCTAAACCCCCAAACCCTAAACCATAAACCCTAAACCCCAAAACCCTAAACCCTAAACCCTCAAACCCTAAACTTACCCTAAACCCCCAAACCCTAAACCATAAACCCTAAACCCCTAAACCCGAAACCCGAAAGAGTGGGGGCCTCGTAAGTCCCGTTGTCTGCGCAGAGCTCGGAGGGCACCTTTTCAGGGAACCCGTTAAGGGATCTGTTAAGAGATCCTTGGAGGGCTCGCTTAAGGGATCTATAGGGTTTTAGGGTTTAGGGTTTTAGGGGTTAGGGGCTTTAGGGTTTTAGGGTTTTAGGGTTTTAGGGTTTAGGGTTTGGGGTTTTGGGGTTTTGGGGTTTCGGGGCTTTGGGGGTTAAAAAACCTAACAGAAACTCTTACAGGAACCCTTAAAGGGTTTTGGTGGGGTTGTACATGGAAAAACGAGGATCTATGGGGCGCTCTCTGGGTTTCTAGAAGGGCTTTACATGGAATGAGAAGGGTTTAGGGTTTGGGGTTTGCAGGGAACTATAGAGGCTTATGTAAGGACTTTACATGGAATGATACGGGATTTTACCAGGAACGATAATGGTGTCATGGGGTTGGTATTCGGGTTCCGTAAAAAGCGTTCTATAGGGGTTCAAGAGTCTACCCATAGGCTCCTTAGTAGTTCCTTTTTGGGATTACCTTATAGGACTCTAAATGTGAACCACACAAAAAGGAACTACGGAGCCTATGGGTAGAGCCCGAATAGTTAGCCCCAAGCTTTTCGGCGCTTTAGAAGTACAGGACGGTAAACTCCAGAAGGTTGGGGCATGGGTTAACGACAGTTAGTGCTGCGATTCCAAATACTTTACCTCGAAGCCATGAGAATAGCAATGCTACAACTTTCGAGCCTGTGCTGTAGGAAGGGAATGCGTTTCCGACTTAACCCGAGGCCTTCGACCCTTTTGACCTTTACCCCAAACTCGCGGCCCATGAACCCTTGAAGCCACGGTTTGGGGTTTCTGGTTTAGAGGTTTAAGGCTCTAGGCTAGGGGCTCCCAGCCTGCCCCTTGCTGTTCCTCTGATTGAGCTTCGCTCCCGCCTCAGATTCTGGGAGCTTGGCAGTTGGGGAAGGCCAGATGTTTTAGGGCTTACCTGTTGCCTAAAAGCACCTACCTTCTTAGGGTTCCTTATTTTGGTTTCTTGAAGTTCCTCAACATGTGAAAAGGTGCATGCCTTGTTGGATAAGTGTTGCCACTAAGTCCTGGAGTTGGCAAGAAACAGGCAGCGTAGCTTTGCGAGGGTCGATCATAACACAGTTATAACTGCATTGACACAACCAACACTACTACTGTAGGTACAGTACTGAAGCTCCATTTATCGGGCATGGCTTGCTCATCGAGCTTGGCATGAAGGCTGTCTGATGGCTGTTCCGCACACGCAGGCGTCCCTCAAAGAAAAGGTCGGCAGGAATAAGACGAAGGAGTTATGACAACCAAATGGAGGGTCATGCAGCTAGAGCAACAAGAAGAGGAGCCGGCAACAAAAATGACGACCAAGATAAAGATGAGGAAGATAATGAAGATCAAGATGAACATGAAGACGAAGATGCAAATGAAGATGAAGAGGATGAAGAATGAAGGTCGATGAAAAGGATAGAGACGACTTAGAAGAAAATAAGTATCATGATGGCGACGATGATGATAACCATCAGCACGCAGTTGATGAGACGGTGATGACGAAGAGGTGCAGCGATGATCACCTGCTCCATGCTGATGCGGGGGCTCGACACTCCATGAATATTCCATGGTGACCCTTGAGGCACGGTTCAAGATCCAGAGAACCCAATATACCTCAATTAAGGAATATACCTTAACTTATAGGGGCCTTAATATTATGATTTTTGGCATATTCCTTAATTAAGGGGTATTGGGTTATCTGGGTGATACAGGGTTTTATAAGGGCTGCCTGCTATTAGGGTCTGGACAATCTTTATCACCAATGGCGTTTCGGTGTTGTGTTATACGGTGGATAGTATAAATCCTGCATTACCTTAAGGACCCTAGACTATGGGAATTATGGTATAACTCCTTATTGTGGGTGATACAGGATTTATGTCATCAACCGTAGTGATCTGAATTCTTAGCTTCATTTTGTTACGTTCCGGGACCCGTTCAAGGTGGGGAATTTAAATTCGAAGTGCTCGTGTGCACACATTTGCCCGATTAGGAGCCGGAGAAGGACCCGGAGTTGGATCTGAGGAGGTGCCATTGGTGTGGCAAGATCTCCTACTTCCAGGGAGGTTGCTGCCTCAACCCCAGCTGCTCAGGCTACGGCGGAAAATGTGGCCCGGACAACCGGTGCATATACAGGCGGGTCAAGGCGAAGGCAAACCACGACCTTAAGAAAAGAGGCTCCAAGGGCAAAAAAAGGCGTGAGTACTGGCAGAAGTTCGGCCTTAACGATGACAGATTGGAGTCCCGCCCGTGTTCGCTCCAGCGCAGAATATGCCCCCGTTCCATCATGGCCATTGACATGACCTTGGTCATGATTCCGACACTGATGGTGACAAACACGGTGATGGTTCTTAAGATGAGGGCGAAGCCGCAGATGAGGAGGGAGCATCACCATCATCATCCACAGCATCATTATCATTATCACACTCTGAACCGTGAAGCCCTAAACTCCTACAGCCGCAGAGCCCGACACCCTGAACCCTAAGGCTCCCAACGGACAGACTAGCAACTAGAGCTATTCTACTTGGAGGATCGTGGGACGTAGTAAGTAAGGCGATATATTTTTATTTTAATGGGGCCTACAACTATAGTTACCCGAACCCTAGTTGCTGGGTCCTTGAAATACCCATGTCTACCCTTCCTTGAAGATTGGTTCGGGGCCCTGGGTCCCAAAATGTAGAGCGTTGATGAGTTAGAATAAGTATCCCCACATAGTAAACGTAGACTATAGCCGGAAGCCCTATTCCGAACCTATTCCCATGATTCCTAAGGATCCTACATTGAGCCCACCTGAAGGACTTTTACAATCCTCCAACCCGGTATAAGACTTTATATGAGACTCTATAAGACGAACCGGAAAGATCTTCCACGCTCTTTGAAGGCAGGTAAGAACTGACTACTTCACATCAAATATCGAAAATCCCTATACATCCCCAGTATATTTTGGGCTGTCCAGCAGATGGGTGCGATTCGCCTTGACGACAGCGTCTTCCGAGCACTCCGCACGGAGCCCAGCGCCTGTTGCTGTCAAGGGCCCATGGGTTTTCGGGGTTTAGGTGATCTCAGAGAGGTTCTAGAATTAAAGTGATAGGGCTCTATGGGTTTAGGCTTGTGATTCTAGCAAAGTTCTAAAATGACAGGGTTCTATGGCAAGGCTCATGTTTTTTTTGGCGCGGGGGAGGGGTGGCTTTGTTTGTTTCTATGGGTAGTTTTCTAAGTGAGCGTGCATGTTTTTCAGGTCCCAGAAATAGCACGGCACCCCCCATGAACGGACCTTCACAGGGACCTAACTTAGAGAACCACCCCCTATGACGTTGAAGATTTAGGGCGTGTTCCTAAACCTTAAACCTTAAACCCTAAACCCTAAACCTCAAACCCTAGGCCCTAAACCCTAACCCCTAAACCCTAAACCTCAAACCCTAAACCTCAAACCCTAAACCCTAATCCCTAAACCCTAAACCTCACTGGGGGTTTTTAAGCGTTTCGACCCGAGATCCCCCCCCCTACCCTCCCCCCCAAGAACTCAGATTCGCGAACCCCTAAAAGCCCTAAACCTCGCTATTCACATGAGTTCTTGGGTTCAGGGGTTGAGGGTTTTTTTTGGGGAAAGTTTGGGAGAGGAGGAGTTGGGGGGGGGGGGGGTTAGGGCTTGAGCTTAGGGCTTTGGAGTTACCGCTATAGGAGCCTTATAGAAGGTCTATATACCTTAGAAGCCCTATATACCCCAAACTCCCCACTTGTAGTTACCTTTAACTTGTGGGTTTGGGGGGGGCCTACTAGGTTCGAGTTTAGGGGGTTGGAGGGGGGTTTAGGGTTTAGGGTTTAGGGGGGCTTACGAGGTATAAACGAATTCAAGGTTGAGGACTTGTAGGGCTCAGCGTTGAGGGTTCTTTTTTCCAGGTTTGGGATGTAGCTACTGTTGATGATATAAGGCCTGCATTACCTGAACTATGGGAATTATTATGGTTCATTCCCTATTACATATGGGTAATGCAGGATTTGTATCATCACCCTAAACCCTAAACCCTCCTCCCCAAGCCCTACAAAATAGTAGCCCTTAAAGCGCTTGGTGTTTTGGATGCCCAGGAAGCCCCGAAGCTTAGAGCAAGATTTAGATTCAGCTCATCAGCCGCATCTTAGGAAATCAGAATCAGGAACTTTCAGACAGGTGGGTTTTACAGGGTTCCTTCAAGTTCCCTTTATTTTTCAAGTTGGGAAGCTCTAAGCCCCAAACCCTAACCCCCTAAACCCTAAGCCCTAAACCCTAAGCCTGAAGCCATGAACCCTAAACCCTAAGCCCTAAGCCCTAACCCTACCTTAAGGACCAAAAGACCCCTTAAAAGTAAGGGCCCTATTACCCTTCTACTATGAATCCCTCTATGGTAAATGAGCCCTAAACCCTTTTAGGGTGCATTTCGTCCTTAAGGTAGGGGGACCCTTGGGGATATAGACTCCAGGTCCCTCTTAAGAGAGTGTTAGGGAGGGAGATAGGCTTCTTAAAGGAAACTACAGGTGAGGAGTTTAGGGCTTAGGGGTTTTGGGGGTTTTGGGTTTTAAGGTGTAGGGTTTAGGGTTTTGGGGTTTGGGGTTTAGGGATTAAAGGAAACTACAGGTGGGGAGTTTAGGGTATATAGGGCTTCTATAAGGCTTCTATAAGGTATATAGACCTTCTATAAGGCTCCTATAGTATAATGGTAACTATCCAGGGAGATACGGTTGATGATATAAATCCTGCATTACCTTAAGGACCCTAAACTATGGGAATTATGGCCTATTCCTTATTATGGTTAATGCAGGACTTATATCATCAACCGTAGGATTAGGGGGGCCCCTTGGCGATATAGCCCTAACCCTAGGGCCTTGAAGCGCCTAAGACTTCGGGGGCTCGCGCCCCCGGGTTTCTAGGGTGTTGGGGCCCCGAGGCGTGAAGCTTAGCCCGAAGTCCTGGGTCTAGGGTTTAGGGCTTTAGGGGGTTTAGGGGTTTAGGGGTTTTAGGGGTTTAGGGGTTTAGGGTTTCCGGGGTTTAGGGGTTTAGGGGTTAGGGTTTCCGGGGTTTAGGGGTTTAGGGGTGTAGGGTTTAAGGGGGTTGGGTATAGGGGTTTAGGGTTCAGGGTTTTGGGGTTTAAGGGTTTTGGAGGTTTAGGGGTTTAGGGTTTATGTGATCATACTTGAACAGCTACTTGAACCACCTCACTCAACAGCCTGATAGTTACCCTTCCAAGGAACCCGAAAGAAAAAGCAAAAGCCCACAGCCCTAGTTCAAAATTATTCAATGTAGGCCCAAACCCTAAACCCTAATTATTTAGGCCCCGGCATTAATCCTAGGTAGTATTTGACTGGGGTACCCCTTAACAAGGACTCGTCTGAACCCTACCTATGGCCCTCAGGGACCTTTATTGAGAGGGTCTGTATCGCCAAGGGGCCCCCCTAATCCTACGGTTGATGATATAAGTCCTGCACTACCCATAATAAGGAATAGGCCAGAATTCCCATAGTTTAGGGTCCTTAAGGTAATGCAGGATTTATTTCATCAACCGTATCTCCCTGGATAGTTACCATTATATTATAGGAGCCTTATAGAAGGTCTATATGCCTTCTAGAAGCCTTATAGAAGCCCTATATACCCTAAACTCCCCACCTGTAGTTTCCTTTAATCCCTAAACCCCAAACCCCAAAACCCTAAACCCTATACCTTAAAACCCAAAATCCTAAACCCCTAAACCCTAAACTCCTCACCTGTAGTTTCCTTTAAGAAGCCTATCTCCCTCCCTAACACTCTCTTAAGAGGGACCTTATTGAGTCTATATCCCCAAGGGTCCCCCTAATCCTATCTCCCAATTAAACATCCTGGTTTCTTCGACTTCAGAGGTCCGCACTCTGCTGCCCGCGGTCAGCGATACCCGGCCTCAACCTCGGAAGTGCTGTGATTTCGTTTGGGGTTTAGGGTTTAGGATTTAGGGTTTAGGGTTTAGGGACTTTATGCTTCAGAGGTTTGGTATTAGTGTTCATTGAACCTTTTCCGATGTGGAATTTTAGGATCTTGGACAAAATGTTGGCTCCAAGCCCTGTTGTTTATGGGTTCAAAGGCTTTCAAGCACGCAGTTCTCCGCACATTTTCGGATTTGTGTGGTTCTCAGGGCTCCTTGGGACTCCTTTGGACATGTGGGTAGCTCTCTAAATCAAGGTCCCTGTTAAAGGAGCCTTTTGAGAAGGTCGCCGTACGACATTGGGGACCCAAAAAGGACCCTAGTTTAGATAACTACCCATATGAAGGAACCCCACCAAGCTTAAGGAATATTCCTAATCCACGGGCGATCCGGCTTCCTGGCTGTTTTGAAGGGGCTAGCCGAAGAGCAATTGCTGAAGGCGAGCAGTAGACACCTGAGCATTGATCATGCTCCATCGGGAAGATGCCTTCTGACTTTGGGTATATGACGGTTTATGATTTTATGTGATTACCCATAACAAGGAATATATATATATACCATAATTCCCATAGTTTTGGGTCCTTAAGGTAATGAAGGATTTATATAATCAACAGTAGTACTCTTATACAAGAAAGTGACGATAGGGAGGCGATAAGGAGGCAACCGGTGCAACTAGGTCTTTGCACTCAGGATCCCACCACTCATGGCCCATGCTGAGATCCCGGGGTTCCCCCATTCTAAGAGGCTTTCTGCAGTGCCGATGCTTAGCCACATGAAGCTCTGCAAGTTCGTCGAAACCAGTACAGAATGCTACTCAGCACACACGAACTCCAGCAAAAGACCCTAAACTTCCCTAAGTTACTACACCCTCGAAGCCCTCAAACCCGAGCACAGGAACACTTCGGAGGGTGGAGGGTGTAGTACCCAGAGACTCCAATATCCCTTAATCACGGAACATACCTTAGATTATAGTAAGATCCCTAATATGACTTAAGGTATATATTCCTGTAATAAGGGATAGTGGAGTCTCTGGGTAGCTTAGGGAAGGCTAAGGTTCGTGCCGCCTCGAACCCAAAGCTATCAAACCCGTAACCCTCGACCGCCCTGAGACCCCAAGCCCCTCACCCTAAACCCTAAGCCCCTTGGGGTTTAGGGTTTAGGGGTTTTAGGGGTTTTGGGTTTAGGGTTGTTACCCTGAGCCGTAAGCCCCAAGAGCCCTATAATGTCCCAACCGCTCAATTTCAAACATTGCCAGACACGTGAGCAGACGGGTCGGCCGTCGACGGCGCCGAGTCAGGGACGTCAGGCGGGTGCTTTGGGTTTCGGCCTTCAGGCTCCGAGTGGGGATTTGGCGGGTTTGAGGGGTTCCTTTAAGGGAGCCTTAAAGAGATCTATGAGTTTACCCTTAGCATCAAAATAGCCCGGCAGTCAAAGCTCAAGGTGTAGGGTTCAGGGGTTCAGGTTTTGTTGATGAGATTCGGGGTGCTTCAGGATTCGGTTGGAGCTCCGTCCCTGCCGCTGTTTCATGCTGGGAGTCTTGAGGGTTCAGGTTGAGGGTCTAGGGTTGAGGGTTTAGGGCTAAGCGTTCAGGTGATCATGCAGATTACGCTAGTTTTGGGGTTCGGATTTTCTTCCAGGTTTTGTGGCTTTGTGGCTGCAGGTTCTGGGTGCAGAGTTGAGGGTTGTGGGTTCCAAGCATTTGGAAATCAGAAGGCTGAGGCTTCGCCAATCTTCGAGTCCAGGGTGCGGCTGCCCAAATCTGCGAGCACCGTGCTACTGGGTAGTTCTCCAAATTAGGGACCCTTTTTCGGTCCCAAACATAGTACAGCACCCTTACAACAAGGACCCTAAAAGGGACCTAATTTAGAGATCTACCGCAGTTGAAGTGGCTTTGCATAAGATCCAGGACAGACCCCAACTCCGCCTGAATAATTTAATTTGCAGCATCAAAGGTCTCACAGACTTAGGGGCTGAGTAGGCAACCTTTAACCTTTTGGGGCTTATATAAACCTGTTATCGTGGTTAACCTTTTTTGGGCTAAGGTACTCGGCCCAGGTTGACAAATTTTGAGAAGCTTCCGCGTATTCTCTTTATTCTCTGTACATGGTTCCCCAAACAAAAAACCCTCAGCAGCACCCGCTGCCTGCTGCATTTCCCGCATCAACAGGCGACAACCGCGTTTTCGCAGATGCTGGCAGGATGCGGTACCGCAGGGTTGGTGCGTTGCCGTCGTTGTTGCAGTTTGTCATTTATATGCAATGACTGGTGGACTGGTGGTACCTCGACGCAGTACCAGTAGCATTGGAGCAGGAGTAGTCCTAGGAGGAGGAGGAGGAGGAGGAGGAGGAGGGGGAGGAGGAGGAGGAGGAGAGGGAGGAGGAGGAGTAGTAGAAGCAGTTTCGTAGTAGCTTGGAAGTAGTTTGGTAGTTTAAGTAAATTTAAGTAGTCTAGTACTCGTGTAGTAGCTGTCGTCGTCGTAGTAGTAGTAATAAGAACAAGAAGAAGTAGTAGTAGTAGCAGTAGTAGCAGTAGCAGTAGTAGCAGTAGTAGCAGTGCTGGTAGTAGTAGTAGTAGTAGTAGTAGTAGTAGTAGTAGGAGTAGTACTGGTGGTAGTAGAAGTAGTAGTAGTAGTAGTAGTAGTAGTAGTAGTAGTACTAGTAGTAGTAGTAGTAGTAGTAGTAGTAGTAGTAGCAGTAGTAGAAGTAGAAGTAGAAGTAGAAGTAGAAGTAGAAATAGTAGTAGTAGCAGTAGTAGCAGTAGCAGTAGTAGCAGTAGTAGCAGTAGTAGCAGTAGTAGCAGTAGTGGTGGCGCTGGTGGTGGTGGTAGTAGTAGTAGTAGTAGTAGCAGTAGCAGCAGCAGCAGTTGCAGTCGCAGTCGCAGTCGCAGTCGGAGTAGCAGAAGCAGTAGGAGAAGCAGTATCACTTGCAGTTGCAGTATCAACAGCAGTGGTGGTAGCACCAGCAGCAGCAATACTCTGAACCTTGAAGCCTACATTCCTCAGCTCTAAACCCGAAATCCTACAACACCCCAAAGTCAGCGGGAAGATGTGATCGTGAATGCTACGACAGTGCCTGGCGTGGTGCGAGGACCGGTGCCCGCGACCTCCCGGTACGAGGCCCATAGTTTCAGTTGCAGGGTTAGTACTGCTCATGGTCTTTTGTTTCAGCTCCGGGACTAGAGTTTAAAGGGTTTAGGATTTGGGGTTTAGTGTTGTAGAGGGTAGAGTATAGAGCTAAGATATAGGCTTTAACTTTTGTGTTGAATACGGGACAGGTTCCAGGTTTCCGCGTTTAGGGGCTTGCTTGGAGGATCTGGGACTTAGTAAGTCTAAGTCAGGTTATAGGTACCGCAAATGGGATCAAAAGCAGAGATGAGAAAAGTTGCCTTATTCATACCACTAGTCACTAGTAGACTAGTTAAGTCCCATGATGTTTTAAGTAGGGTTTCAGGATTTGGGTTTGGGTGGTGTCCTAAGGACTTTTTCTAGGGACCACTTTAGGGTGTCATGCCAAAAAAAACAGGAACCCTTAAAAAATGCAGAAATTAAGAAGCCCTTGAAGAAACTATGGAGCCCTTACAGGAATCGCAGCATTAATAGGGCCCCTTTGCCTGGCAATGTCTGTGGAAAGGCCCCGACGCGGCCCAGCACTGCACCCATCGCCACAGTGGACAGGACGCCGGGGCTCGGTGCTTCTGGGTTCCTGTTAAGGGGTTTAATGTAAGTGACTGTAATAAGGAAACCATATTATTTACTATAGACGATTATGGTAACTTAAACTAAATCCCTTCACAAGAACGCAGGTTTTTGTTTATCGGGTGTAGAAGGCGTGGTTTTCGCTTCTAGCCTGTTTGTATCGGGTTTTGCAGGGTGTGTAGAGTCGTGTAGGTTTCTGTTGGTCTGCACAGACTTTCATAAGGGTTTTAATAGGGTACGGTATATATAGGGATTGGAATAAGTAGAGGCCCAATTGCTTTTTCCTGCGTGGTTCGGGCTTGGGTGTTGCTTGGTTCCCTAAACCCTAAACCCCTAAGCCCCTAAACCCCTAAGCTCTAAACCCCTAAACCCCTAAACCCTAAAGCCCTAAACCCTAAACCCCTAAGCCCCTAAGCCCTAAACCGCCTTGGCTTGGACTGGCCCGGCCTTTCTTGTCAAGCTGCGCGCCGGCTTCGTCGGTGGGCCTTTGCTGTGGCGTGTTTCAGTCTTCGTGCAGCGTAATTAGACAGATATGCGGACATGTACACACACACACACATATATATATATATATCATATATATATAATATACAGGAAAGAAGGCCAGGCCAAAGCAAAGGCAAGTCTAAGCAACCCCTATAAACCCTAAACCCGAAACCCCTAAACCCTAAACCGCTAAACCCTAAACCCGAACAAAGAACTAGTTATTCTGGGTTCTCGAAGGCTGAGAAGGCTTCCTGCGCCTTTTCGGGTGGTTGCATGTGGTTTGTTTTGTGGAGGCGATTAGTAGCAATATCCCCTCGTAGAGTAGGTACCACATCAGTATACACGCCCCTAAACCCTAAACCTGAAACCCTAAACCCTAGACCCTAAACCGAGTCGTTAGGTCTTAAGCCCCACCTGTGACCTCAAACCCTACAAAATAGTAGGATATGACCCCCTAATTAGAGGGCAGAACCCTTAACACGGTAGGGTTTTGGATCCCCAGGTATAAGTTAAGGTGGGTGTAGGCTTGAGGTTTATAAAAGGGTTCCATACTTGAAGACTTTGGGAGACTTGGGGAAGCAGGTTGTTGTTAGGACTGGAACTGCCCTGCAAAGGCCTTCTGCAAAGCCACATGCTAAGCCGCCCGACCCTCCAAGTCTCCCCCAACCCTCCAATACATACCCAAATCACGCTATTCTAATCCCTGAGACCCATCTCCCTACACCCAAGCAAAACGTTGAGACGGCCCCCCTAAACTTTAAACCCTGAACCCTTGTAGCCGAGACTCTGCACCCTAAACCCTATACGTAGCTCTAGAGCCCTTATAGGACGTAACGCTTTAAGGCAATCCTTAAAAGGAACCATATTTCCAACCATCTAACCCCAACCGAACCTTTGTACTTGAAGGGTCATGGGTCGTAGTAAGTAAGGGGGATCATACTGCTGATGATATAAATCCTGCATATTACCTTAAGGACCCCAAACTATGGGAAGTTATGCAGGATTTATGTCATCAACCGTACTTGCTTATAGGCCCACTTAGGGTACTTATTAACCTTACTTACTAAGTCCCATGATTCTCCAAAGCGGCCGTTTACCCTAAGCTCTAAACCCTAGGCCTAACCAACGAGGCCGTTAACCCTGGACCCTAAACCTAACAAAAGAGGCCGTTAACCGACGACTTCGTGCACTAATCGCAGTCGCCAGCAAGGCCCGCAACCATGAGCACATCGATGAGAAGTTGGAACTAGCTCAGCAGGCGGTGGACAAAGGGAACTTCTCCCTCCTCTATCGGCACATTAAGTCCTATGCGCCCAAGCAGGTATGCACAAAGCTACAAATTCGCATTGAACAAGGCCTAACTCTGGGGCCAAGCGAGGAAGTGGCTGAGATTGAGGCTTTCTTCAACCAGTTGTATGACACGAACAACCCCAAGCCCTAAACCCTTTGAATCCCTAAGCCCTAAACCCCCCTTTTTTGAACACGCCCTTTTCAGGAGCCCTTCAAGGACGCCGGGTCAGTCTCTAAGTCCCATTTTAGGGCTTTAGGGGTTGGCTTTTAGGGCTTTAGGGTTTAGGGTTTTAGGGTTTTGGGTTTTAGGGTTTAGGGTTTAGGGTTTAGGGTTTTAGGGTTTAGGCTTTTAGGGTTTAGGCTTTTAGGGATTTAGGGTTTAGGCTTTTAGGCATTTAGGGATTTAGGGTTTAGGGNNTTTAGGGTTTTAGGGTTTCAAGGTTCCAGGATCCTCGTGGTAGTGCTCCCGGGCAGGATTCGGACGGTGTCCGACTCGGAGGTGATCTTGGAGCAGCCAGGTGGACGGGGGGGGGGGGGGGGT
>CAJNJA010005678.1:0-17519 GCA_905231915.1 Symbiodinium necroappetens
TACCTATAGCCTCCACTGTAGTTCCTTTTTGGGGTTACCTTTTAGGGTCCTTAGTATATAATTGGTTAAACCAAAAAAAGGAACTACAATGGAGACTATAGGTGTATCCCAAAAATGTACCATGGACCAGCCAGGGGGATGACCTGCCTCTTCCTGTCGGGGAGGGATCGGAGGCTGGGGACAGCGACGAGGCACGAATCCACACTTATCCGGTGACTTTTGGGGGGATTCTGGAGGTCTTCGGGGCTTTAGTTAAGGGTTTAGGGGTTTAGGGGCTTGGTTTTGGAGCGGCGTTTTGGACTCCCTTTTTGGACACTGGTTTTAAGGGTGTTGCTTGGTGCGTTTTTTCTTGGTACGCGCTTCCGGTTTCAGGGTACTGGGTACTGGAGAAGGACCTTGCTGTCGGGCCGAGTTGTTGCTTCGTACACCTTTGGGCCCCGGGAGGGAGTTAGTGTGGTGTTTCGGTGTGGTGCCTTTGGCATGGGCAGGGTCTAGAGCAGCAATCACTGTCGCGCTGTTGTATGCAACAGCCGCCAAATTAGCTTGGCGTGTGACGTTCACAGTTTCGCTGCTGAGACCGACTTGGGTTTGAGGTGTGTGCATTGACTCTGACGGAGACACTCTCTTGCCGGGACACCTTCACGTCCAAGGGGAGCAGTTCGCGGATTTGGCAGCCTGCTACTGCTTGTATTCCTGTATTCCCCGTACTGCTACCAGCACTACTAAGTAGCAACTACTGCTACTGCTACTGCTACTGCTACTGCTACTGCTACTGCTACTGCTACTGCTACTGCTACTGCTACTGCTACTGCTACTGCTACTGCTACTGCTACTGCTGCTACCACTAGTACTGTTGATACAATATGGCCATGGTACTAGTGGTCCGGAGTAGTATTCGTCATCATGTGTTGGTCATACCCGTTCTTGAGTTGGCCATTTCGGCTACGTCATGTCAGCATTTGGGCAATGATCGCTGTTCTGTTGTGGTTGTGGCTCTCCATGAATATGTCTTAGATTGAGCACTCATGCCCCACCCTAAGGGTAGTTCTCTAAATCAGGGTCCCTTTGTAGGTCCCCAATATACTACGGCACTCTTATAAAAAAGGAGCCTAAAAGATACGGTACCCCAATGTAGAGAACTACCCATAATGCTCCACAGACGCAGGCCCCTTCTGCAATCCGAAGAGCCAAAGTTCCTCTCCTCGGCTAGGTTCAGGTGGCTCGCCCGAAGCCCTGAGAGCTAAGCAAAAGCAAAGAGCAAGAAGGGTTTAGGGTGTAGGGGTTAGGGTTTAGGGTTTAGGGTTTGGGGTTTAGGGTTTAGGGGTTTTAGGGTTTACGGGTTTTAGGGTGGTTTAGGGTTTAGAGCAGACAGCAAGAATACATTCAACCGAAGCCCCCTTGAAGAGCAGGCTCCTTCCACGCCGCCGTGCCTTGCTTCTGCTTCATGTGTTTAGTCGGGATGCTGACAAGGATGATTCTGATGTTTCTGATGACGGTGATGATAGGGACGTTGATTATGATTTTGATGATGATAATGATGGTGCAAATCTTCACCCCTAAGCCCTAAACCTCGTAAACGTATTTTGGATTAAGCACCGGGACGTCATGGAATCCCGACAAGACCGAAGACACTAACTCTATCGAACCAGGAAGCAGTTTGGGGTTTACCGAACGGTTTAGGAGTTTAGGGTTGGCTGTGTTCTCTGCGCTTACGGTAGGGTTTAGGCTTCATTCAAGCCTCTGAAACTCAGTCAGATCATCGGAACGCCGATCAGAACCAATGTCCAGCTTTGCTTATGACACCCCTCCAAACCCGTATCAAAGCCCTACTAAGGCAAACAAAGCCTTTAAAATAGCCCCTATGGAACCTTCCAAAGCCACCTGAGGCTCCGAAGCCTGTTAAACAAACCCGATACCCTAAACCCTAAAACCCTAAAGCCCTAAACCCTAAACCCTAGACCCCTAAACCGTAAACCCTAAACCCCTAAAACAAGCCCTGAGATAGAACTTGAGGCTAGACTTCTCCGATGACATGGCCGAGCTCACTGTGGAGCTGAAGAAAGCCGGCAAACTCGATGATGAGAAGCCCAAGGCAGAGTTAGTTCCTCTCGCGATGGTTTTTCTTGAGCGGGTTTAGTAGGGCTTAGGGCTTAGTAGGGCTTAGTAGGCCTTGGTAGGGTTTAGTAGGGCTTAGTAGGGTTTAGGGGTTTAGGGTAGTAGGATTTAGGGGTTTAGGGTTCAGTGTCTAGGGGTTTACTAGGATTTAGGAGTTTAGGGTTCACGGTTGAGTGGTTTAGGGTTCAAGGGTTTAGGGGTCTAGGGTGAATAGCTGTATAGGCTGTATAGGGTTCAAGGACCATGTCGGTAATCATGTGGTGATGTGATATGGTGTGATGATGGCGACTACGGTGACGAAGTTGCTGATGATGCTACTCATGCAGTTGTTGCTGATGTTGATGCTGATGCTGGTGTTCATGCTGCTGTTGTTGCTATTGTTTTTGTTGTTGTTGTTGTTGGTGGTGGTGGTGGTGGTGGTTCTGGTGTTATGGTTGTCGTCCTGGTGGTAGTGCTGCAGGTGGTCGACGGCGTCGTCTTCGTCGTCGTTGGTGGTGGTGGTGCTGGTGTCGTAGTTGTGGATGTTGCAGTTGCTGAAGTTGTTGTCGATGATGATGCTGTGATGACGATGGCCACCATGGTAACGATGAAAATGTTGTTGTTGCTGCTGATGATGATACTGGTCATGACGAGTTGGACCTGGTGCTGATTATGACGACCAATAATAATGCAGCAGAAAATGTCGAGAACGGTCGCTATACATAGCTTCCAAGCTAGCAACCTAATCCCTCGCGCATGATCTGAAAGGCGTTCTTGTTTGCTGGAGCATCGGAACGCTGTTGTGAACCTTTCTCGATGCATTCCCTTTTCAGACACCGCGGCACCGCTGTGACACATGCCGGTCCCGGCAGTTGAGCTGCGCGACGTGAATTCGTAGAACAAGTTGATGAACTACCGACTTGGTGCTTGAACCGTCGGTTCCACAGGTAGTATATGGAACTGTCTCACCTGGGAAAACAGAATTTCCCTAAATCCTAGGAGCACTCGAAAAAAACTCTAAGCCCCAAACCCCTAAGCCCCAAACCCTAGGGCCTTAACCCCTAAAGCCCTAAACCCTAAACCCAACAGTCATAATGAATCCTGAAACCTTCTACCCTAACAGCGCCCATCTCTAAAGTCCTAAAAGACCATACGGCACCAAACCCTCAAGGTCCTAAGGTCCTAAACCTGAAAATAAACCCTAAACCCTAAATTAAAGCCCTCATGTCCTAACTGTATATAAAGTCCTATTGGCCCCTCGGTCCGAGCATATCCCATCTTGTTGCCCTCTCTCTCCCTCTCCAGCGCCTTATGGGTAGTTCTCTGAATTGGGGGGTCCCTTTTGGTGTCCTTTGCTCTCAGGGTGCCGTGGTATTGTGGAACCTTCCAAGGGACCCGAATTCAGAAAACTACCCTTGTGGAGCCTCCAGATCCTTTAGACGATGGGAGCGCGAAAAGCTCGGTGAATCGGCCATGCTATAATCACATATGTCAAAGAGATACGAGACTGACTATACAGTAATCTACCATATTCGACATTATGTGACGTTATACTATGCTTTATTGTTGTGTTGTCTAATAGAAGTTTAATGTAACTAGGTGGTACGTCGGGAAACTTTCATGTTTCCCTCATGGTTCTTATAGAGGTACCTATTCATACGTACTTTTATTAAAGACCCCAAGCTACAACCCAGGTAATATGCTGTAGGTCCAGAACCTCAGAACCATGCTTTTCCAGGGCATCGCCGCGAGGGAAGCAGCAGCCTGGACTAAAACAAGATTGGGAGGGGTTTCTAGGGTTTAGGGTTTTAGGGCTTAGGGTTGCGTTGTTGGAGGGTTTACGGCTTTAGGGGTTTTGGGGGTTTTGGGGTGTTTAGGGTTTTGGGGGGTTGGCTCATGAACCTAAACGTGGGCTTTACAAGTTAGGACGTGGGACTCTAGGATGTTTACACGACTTTAGGGCTTTTTGGGTAGTGGGGTCAAGGGTTGTGAGAGTTCACCTTCACACTTTTTCGTTTGCTTTTCTTTCGCATGTTAGGCCACCGGATTGGCCCTATGGAAATCTAGTTGCATCGTGGAGCAACAGCGGCAACCGCGCAGAGATCCCCCGACCGTGTGATTGAGCAATCGCTCTAGAGACACTCCGATCATCAAGATCTCTGCTACACCTGCGTTGTCACTGCCATTACTAACCTTCCACGGCGGATATAAACAAGCATCTCCATCGCACCAGCATCATCGCTACCGTCAGCATCATAGGTTGTGCACGATCACCACAAAAAAGCGTCACCTGTTTCGCAGCATGCTGTTAAGTCAGATCCATTCGCAGACCTCCCAGAGACTCCCAAAACCCCTTAAAATAAGGAAAATATACCTCAAGTCTTCTTAGGGTTCCTATGAATATGTAAGGTATATATTCCTCAAGTCTTCTTAAGGTTCCTATTATAATGTAAGGTATATGTTCCTTAATTAAAGGGGTTCTGGAGTCTCGGGGCTGCCTAGGCCGAAGTGGCGGCGAGGCAGGGTGTTGCAGACGCTCCTTGGAAGCACAGACCCAAAGGCTCCATGTACCTTCAATGGTAGATGTTCTAGGGCTCAGGGTTTAGGGTTTAGGGTTTAGGGCTAGGATTTAAGGCCGAACCTTCACCCGAAGGGGTCCAAATAATCATTATTTAAGGACTTTGGGGCCCAAAAACCATAAATAAGGACTACTTGGACCCTTAGGGTCATGGTAGATACTTAGGCCTTAAAGTGCCGAAAAAAGGGACCCCTCTTCGAGGCCTAAGTGTCTACTATAAAGGTACATGGAGCCTTTGGGAGAGCATACGATGCGAAGCTCCCCCAGCCACGCAGGCTTGGAAGAGTTGGGAGCCTTCTTATCAGGGACAGACTTAGCTTATACATCCTGCTACTGGCAGAGTGCAAGAGAATTTTTCGCTTCGTTCCGCAAGAAGAGCTTAACTTAATTCAAAAAGTCAAGAAGAAGCGGTTTCGGTGAAGGACTTCAAGGTGTGCTTGGGGTTCATAGTATCCTACGTCCCGAATCCTCATGAGCATAGTGCATATTTATGGTATGCTTTCCAGGGACTGTCAGGGTATACGGTTTAGGGTTTAGGGGTTCAGGGGTTTAGGGTTTAGGGTTTCGTTACTACTTGCAGTGATTCCGCTACGTCTTATCGAGATAAGAAAGACCGCTTGGGAGTCTTGCCGGACATGGCCAAGTGAGCACGACTATTTGTTCGCCGCTTTTGCCACGGTACTGACTGCAGATGGAAGTTCCAGCATGCGAAGCAAGTAACACCCTAAACCCTAAACCCTACACCGTAGCCTCCTTGTTGGAGAGCCAGCAAGGCACCCAAAAAATGGGTAGTTTCCTGAAATGGGGCCCCTTTTTGGTCCCTTTTACTATATTGGTGACCTAAAAGGGGATCCTAATTTAGAGAGCTACCCATATGTTTCGAACTCCATTTTGGGGCACCCGGCCATTGGTCGAGCCCAAGCGAGGGAAAGGTAGCAGCTTTGAGGGAATCGGGATCTGAGGCTTTTCGCTTTTGGCCTTGGGACTTGGGACTTTGCTGTGCAACGTCGGGTTTGAAGCAGGGTTTTGGGATTTCGGAGTTCGGTGGTTCAGGGCTTACAGCAATCTTGATACATACACAGCCCGAAGTTGATCAGTAGAAACGTCCGAAGCACCACCTGGAGGTGTAGCGCTTCGAAGGGCTCAGGGCTTAAGGACTGGAAGCGGGAGTGATTACTGACGTGAGGGAGCTCAATGAACGCGGCTTTCAACTCCATGCAGATTTGTAACCCAGGCTTGCTGTGCGCTCCTTCCTACTCCCAAAGCCCTCTAGAATCCTCCTCAAAGCCTTCGCCTAAGCACTTGGGGTTGGAAGGGGTTAGGGTCCGGTGTGAGGAGGGTTTAGGGTTTAGGGATTTTGGGTTTAGGGTGTAGGGCAGTGTAGGGTTTAGGGATTTTAGTTATTGTGGCATGTAGGCCTGGATCATCTGCATTCCAAGGAGAAGCGGATGCCAAATATTTGGAATAACCCTTTTCCCGAATGGCCCCTCGGCTTTGCGACATTGGGCGGTGCGATGCAATGGACACGCAGAGACCTTATGCCAAAGTACGTATCATCCATTTAAACCCTAATCCCCTAAACCCCTAAGCCCTAAACCCCAACCCCTAAACCCCTAAACCCCAAACCTCCAAACCCCTAAACCCTAAATCCTAAATGCCAAAGTACGTATCATTGACTATACCAGTTCCTCACCTGCCCAGGGTTCAAGGTTCGTCGGAGTTTAGGTTCATGGTTTGGGGTTTCCTGGGTTCTTGTTAAGGGATTTATGTTAAAATTACCATAATAATAGGATCTATCGTGAGTAGTATGGCTTCCTTATTAAACCCTAAACCCTAAACCCTAAATTGAATCCCTTAACAAGAAACGAGGTTTTGTGGTTTCGGGCTAGTTTGGGGTCGAGGGATCCTTTTGAGAAAGTCTCGCAGGCTTGGGGAAGCTGTCGGTTTAGGGTTTAGGGTTTAGGGAACAGAAGACCCTAAGGATCCAAGTAGTCCTTATTTATGGTTTTTGGGCCCCAAAGTCCTTAAATGATGATTACTTGGACCCTTAGGGAGGAGGTTTAGGGGTTTTGGGGATTAGGGGTTTAGGGGTTTAGGGTTTCGGGTTTCGGGTTTAGGGCCTAAAGGGAACAGAGGGAAACGGACAGGAAACACTTAATATGGGGCTCGGAAGGACTGCCCAACATTATTCCTTAGGGTTCTTGAATAGGAGTATGTATGCTTTGATTCTCCCCAAAAGAAAATATCCGATTCGAGATATGAAGGCCCCCAGATTTCATAGAGGGGTCGACACCGCAAGCGTTAGTTCCTCGCATATTGGAACGTTTCTACTTGCGACCATCACGGCTTAGGGTTCAGCTGTTCGAATTTGCATCTGCGGAATTATGAACGATGGGGGGGGGTGGGGTTTAGGGGTTCTTTTTTTTGTGTTGGGACTGCATGGCTGGGGGGTTTCGGGGCTCGGGGTTCTAGGGTTTCGGGAAGCAGCCGTGGGCTTACGGATTGTACACCTGCCTGACCATGTTACTGGAGCGGTGACGCGTGAGTCACTGCTGTGACCGGCTGCGGTCTGCACTTCGGAGAATCGCAGCTCAAGGTATCGGTTTCAGTGTTCTTGCGGGTGGGTCCGCGGAAGTTGCATGGCCAAAGAGTCTCAAACTAAATATCACGGAAGCCTCAACCCTCAAAATGTATCATGCCTTACGTGGCCCTCAACGGTAAACCTTGCAAGTGACCGAAGCGCTAAGCATTGAGCACCAGCCCCCAAAGCCCTGACGCTGAACTGCGACCCTCCAGCCACTCCGAAGCTTCTCCACCTGAACCTGGGTTCAAGTTAAGAGGGTTATAACTTAAGTTACCATACTAGGGGTCTAGAGTATATAGTAAATAATCGAATATGGCTTCCTTATTATAGTAACTGAATTACTGAATCCCTTAACAAGAACCCAAGAAGAGGTCTCTGGAGACTGGTGGCTCCATGTTCTTTATTCCGGACGCCGAGCCTTAGTTGAAACCCTATCTCGCCCTTGGAGTTCAGGGACGTGTCTCCGCCGACGGCAGACCGTAAACCCTGTAAGGTTTAGGCTTCCAAGCTTCGGACTGTAAGGTCTAGGTGTCAGTGTGCTTAATTAGGGCTTAAGCTGGGGGCCGTGGACAGAGCCTTTCTGTGGCAAAGTTTCGTTTATTGTAGCTTTTTCCGGTCACCGAAAGATAGGGGAGCTTAGTAGGCAGGTTTGTCATTGCATTTCAGAAGCACCGGAATTTTGATCCCCTGACTCTAAACGCGAATGATCTTTGATGAAGCCTCATACAGCCCTTATAATACGAATCCCTCAAGAGAGCCCCTTGAAGGAACCCTGTCAGGAAGCCGTAACGGAACCTTGAAAGCAAAGACACTTAGAAGGAACCTTACAGGAATCCGTGACATAAGAGGCCGTTCTTGCCAGAGGTGTGGGCGAATAGCCAATGGACTCGCCAGGGACATGGACCCAAAACCATTAGTGTTTGTGGCTTAAGGCGTCGGGTGTTGCTGGGGTTCAGGCCGCAGGGCAAGACACACTCGCTCCCTCTCTCTCTGTCTCTCTCTGTCTCTCTCTCTATCTCTCTCTCTCTAAATATGTACATACAGATATCATAAACAATATAGATGTACATGCATATATATATATATGTATAATGCCTTCATATATAAGATCCCAGGAACGGTATGCCTGGTCCCCCTCTCTTCCACCGCCACCGCCTCCTTCGATGCTGGGTCGACGGCGCCTCCGTGCCTGGTCTCTTCTTTGACCCGGCTAAGCCCTATAGCCTATAAGGGGTTTAGGGTTTAGGGTTCAGCGGTTTAGGGTTTAGCGGTTAGGGTTTAGGGTTTAGGAGCCTGTAAGCCCTAAACCCTGAACCCCTAAACCCCAAAGCCCTAAACACCTAAATCCTAAAGCCCTGTAAGACCTAAAGCCGATAAGCCCTAAGCCCTACCAACCCTGACACGGAAGACCTTACCACAACACTTTCAGATGCAGTGTTAGAGACGTAACGTCGGACGCCCAGGCGGTTTAGGGTTCATAGGGTTCAGGGTTTAGGGCCTAAACATAAAGCCCTGAAGCCACATACAACCCCAAGAGAGCCCTAAACCCTAATCCCAAACCCCTAAACCCGTAAACTTAAGCCTAGACCCAAAACCCCAAACGCCCCAAAGCATCTTAGGGCCATTCTGTCCGTGCAGGGGCTTTCGGAGGTTTCCATCATGAAGGCGTGGCCTTTTGCCCTAAACCCTTACGCCCAAGACGCCGTAAACCCTAAATCCTTAAACCCTAAGCCCCTAAACCCTAAACCCTAAATCCTTAAACCCTAAACCCCTCGACCCTAAACCCTAAACCCTGAAGCCCTAAACCCCAAATCCCCACTAAGCCGCATTCGATTCACGGCCGGCAGCACAGCTCCCACGACTCCCCCGAAGACTCGGGCGACTTTTGGGGGTTTAAGGTTTAGGGTCTTCCAAATTTAGGGTTTAGGGTTTAGGGCTTAGGGGTTTAGGGTTTTGGGTTAAGGGTCTACCTGAACCCCAAAGTATGTAGAATAATAGCCCTTTTAAAGGTTTCGGGGCCATAATTTTACTTGCTTTTGGGGGTTCAGGTAGGGTTTAGGGTTAAGCCTACACCCGGCAAGCTCTGAGCGTGCTACCACCCTACCCATAGGCCCCTAAGTAGTTCCTTATTGTGGTTTTTATTTAGAATCCTATAAGGTAATCCCAAAAAGTGCAGTGAACCCCTGAGCTCTTGAAATCCCGAGCGCACAACACAGACGGAGGCCATGAATGAATATGGGTAGTTCTCTAAATTAGGGTCCCTCCTAGGGTCCTTTATATAAGGGTGCCGTACTATATTGGAGACCTGCAAAGGGGACCCTAATTTAGCGAGGTACCCATAGAGAGGCCCAAAAATAGTTACCAATCGCATTCCCTAAAGGGTTCCTTACTTCCTTACGGAAAAATAAAATACCGAAGAAGGAGTCCAAAACCTGATCTTGAAGGCCCCTACAGTAGGAGGCTGCTAGGTTTCAAAGCCTAGCCCCGAAACCCGAAACCCTAAACCCTACACCGTAAACCCGAAACCCTAAGCCCTACACCGTAAACCCTCAACCCTCAGCCCTCACCCTAAACCCGAAACCCTAAGCCCCATAAACCCTCAACCCTAAGCCCTACACCCTAAACCCGAAACCCTAAGCCCTAAACCGGATTTCAGGGTTGTTGTCTCCGACTCTGGGGTTCTCCAGGCCACCAAAAAACGGCCCCCTTAAAACCCTTAAGCCCTAAGCCTAAAGCCCCAAAAGTAGGTAAAATAATGGCCCAAAACCCATAAAAGGCTATTATTCTACATACTTTTGGGGTCCAGGTAAGCTTAAAGCTAGCCTAAACCCTCGTCTTCCCTTCACTTCCTTTTGGGTGGCATGCCTCGGTTAGCTCTGTTGAGGCTTAGGGGATTGTGGTATTCTGAGCATTTGGGGTTTTGGGGTGTTTGTGTAGGATTTGAGGAGGGTTCCTATCCCTAAACCCTAAACCCTAAACCCTAAAAGGGCTAGTTGAATGCCAAGGCCTCAAGCCACGCTTGCCTCTCACTTTGTCCAACCACCGCTACAAAGACGAGTACCTCGGCGTGAGTGTTGGCGGTGTGGGGTTTAGTCTTGAGGAGGTTAGCCCTAACCTCCCAGGTACCTGCTATAAATGGGGTTTAGGGGCTCTAGTACCCTATATAGTAGGTACCTGGGGGGTTAGGGTTAGGGTTGTCGCCAGGTATGGGATTTAGGGGTGCAGAGGCTGAGGGTTTGGGCGACAAGGACCCTGAACCCCAAACAACCCTAAACCTTAAACTGGGTTCTTAAGTTGGGCCTAAACCCTAAGCCCTAAACCCTAAACCCTGAAAAACAAACCTTAAACTGGGTTCTTAAGTTGGGCCTAAACCCGAAGCCCTAAACCCTAAACCCTGAAAAACAAACCTTAAACTGGGTTCTTAAGTTGGGCGACGAGGACCCTAAACCCCTAAACTAGCTCTCTTCAGATATTGCAGGGCCTTTACACGGTTTCTCAAACGTTGCCTTGAGTTTTCGGCTCTTGTGAGGTTAGGTCAGGCACATTAAATAGACCTTGGGGTTCAGTGCCGTATAGTCGGGTTTAGGGTTTAGGGTTTACCCAGAGGCTCCATAGTACTTCCTTTTGGGGATGACCCTGTAGGATCCTAAATACAAGCCACAAGAAGGAACTACTATGGTGCCCACCAGCTGTATCTACAGAAATCATTACGTGCCTCAGCCGCCCTGGAGCCTTAGCCGTAGAAGCATTTAAGCCGGACGCCGCATAGCTGCCTCACGAGCACTCAATACTTGGAGGTTCATGGGTAGTTATAAGTGGGGTTAGAAGTCCCCTTATAGGCGTTATGATTCTAGTTGTCCTATTCGAAACTCATGAAAAAATACCCATGAACGCAATCACGAAGTTTTTCCGGTACATGAAATGGTTCTTAGAAGTCTTCAGAGCATACTTTGTTTTCAAGCCGGGCGATGATGGGTTGGTATTGCTACGGTAGATATTGAAGCTCCTACGTCGACAGAATTCATTCGGGTAGCAGCGTAGCACTTTGGATAACACCGGAGAAGGCCTAAACTATCTCTGGCCAGCACCCCGAACCTTGAACTACCCAGGCTACGATGCGCCTCAACTACCCTAAGCCCCAAGATCCTAAACCTTCAACTCTCCCTAAACCTTAAGCCTTAAAGCCCTAGACCGAGCCCTGAACCCTAAACCTAAGCCCTGAACCTGAACCCGCAACCCAGGCCCTAAGGCCCTGGACCCTAAACCTAAGCCCTAAAAGCCTTGAACCCAAACCCTGAACCCTAAACCTGGGCCCCAAAGCCCTGAACTCACACCCTGAACCATGAACCTTGAACTCCCCAGGCACCCCAACATCTGGCCGCCGGACCAATTCAGCCCGACCCAGGAGCACGGTGGGAAGAGGTGTTGTTGGAAAGATCGTGGGTTATTTGAGGATTTAGGCTTTAGGAGGGGTTTAGGGTTTAGGTACGGTCCTTGTGGTTATATTGTTTGAGGTTTCGGAGGTATGGTCCGTATGGTTATATTCTATCATGTTTGGAGGTACTCGGGCTAAATCCTATACCCCAAGCCAGTTGATTTCCGCTTGGGAGCTGCGGGCTACGAGTTGAGCCCGCCCTCTCATCAATGAAGCAGTGCGCATGTCTGAAGCAGGGCAAATCTCAGCATGTTCCCTGAACCCAAAGGAAATGAACCTCGGCTACAGACCTTGTCAATCCCTAACCTCCCAGGTACCTACTATATAGGGCCCTAGGGGCTCTAGTACCCTATATAGTAGGTACCTGGGAGGTTAGGGAATTTTCGAACCCCAAGCCCCAAACCCAACAACCCCTTTCGCTCAAGCCTGCCTAACCTCCCCAGGTCCCGTTCATCTCCTCAAGTTGAGGGTTTAGGGTTTAGGGGTTTAGGGGTTTAGGGTTTAGGGGTTTAGGGTTTAGGGTTTTAGGTTTTAGGGTTTAGGTTACTCTGTAAAGTGTCAGTAGTTTGCCATGACACTTTTGGGGCTCTACAGTAAGAAAATGCCGGGATAACGGGATAACTCTAAATCTCTTCCTCTGACACCCCAAGGCTCTATGTACAGCCTTAAGGATCCCGACAGAGGGTTTTTTTTACGGTTTAATTAGGGTTTATAAGGGCTTAGGGTTTAGATACACACCATAAAGAGCCGAAGTAGGTGACACTCATCCACCTTAAGGGCTTTAGTGTACAGGGACCTCCCCGCGCCTTGATGATCGAAGCAGCGCTTTGGGTGATATAGTGCCGCATCGCTACAGATGGACTATAAAGGGGCCTACTTGCGAATTGTACATGTTGGTTCATAAAGGTCGTACTCAGAAGAAAAACCCCGGACACGGTCTCGGAAGGAGCCGGCAACAAAGTTTCGATGAACAGCCCATAGACAACACTGTCTCTCATCTAGTTGAGGTTTTAGGCCTTTTGGTCTTCGGGCCTGCGTTTTGAGGGCCCTTTTTTCCTTCTCTTGCAGTGAGCCTTCCATGTCACTCGAGCATTTTTTCACCCTACCTATAGTCTCCATTGTAGTTCCTTTTCTGGGTTCAACCAATTATATATTCAGGATCCTAGAAGGTAACCCCAAAAGGGAACTACAATGGAGGCTATAGGTAGACCGCAGGACCATTACAAGTCCTTCGAGCAGAAGCTGCTCACCTACGACCTCTACAAAGGCTCCCCCTTGGAATCGGAATCCCATGGGTATCTAGGATTTAGGGTTTCGGGTTTAGGGTTTAGGGTGTTTGGGGTTTAGGGGCCAAAATAAATAGAAGCTCTCTAAATGAGGGGTCCCCTTTTCAGGGCCCCCAGTAGAGTACCCGGCTCCCTTATAAGAAGGAGCCCAAAGGGGCTACCTCGCTTTGGTTTCCATGATAATTATTGGTGTTTAGGGGTTTAGGGTTTAGGGTTTAGGGCATGTAGGCCGGCAGTAGCCTGTCGTAACTGTCGTACTAGTTGACTGGTTTGCAGCTCGCCCAACTCCATTCCTTCATCAACAGCGAAAACTGGCACCCAGAGCTCCGCTGCGTTGTTATCGGAAATTCTGGTGGATGAATGTCCAACCACTGGTTTCAAGATCTTCTATTCGGCGTGGGTGGACGTGCTCCGAGCGCCAAAGCTACGCCAAGCCCGAGCCAGAAGAATGCCTTTCCTACCTAGGGACCCAGAACCCAGAATCTACACTGACAACCCTAGCCCTACCCGTAGGCTCCATAGTAGTTCCTTTTTGTGGTTTGTATTTAGGATCCTATAATGGTAATCCCAAAGTCCCCAAAAAGAACTACTATGGAGCCTATGGGTATACTAACCCAGAGACTCCAATATCCTTTAATTACGGAATATACCTTAAACTATAATAGGAACCCTAATAAGATTTCAGGTATATTCCTGAATTAGGGGATATTGGAGCCTAAAGGTATACTAACAACCCTAGCCCTAGCAGCCTACCCTAAACCCTAAACCCTAAACCATCGTACGTCTAGTAGGACCCTGGCGAACAGTGAGGCCCCAGCCCCAAGACTTTTACCCCGAACTTAGAGGGTGCTAGGGTACCCATAGGCCCCTAAGTAGTTCCTTCCTTTTCATGGTCCATTTGTAGAATCCTATAAGGTAATCCCATAAAGCAACTACTTAGGGGCCTATGGGTAGAAGCTAGTCGCTTAGTTACATAGGAAATATTCGGAGAAATGTTGCCAGTTTTTTCTCAACCACCCTGTAAAAACAACTCCATACAAATCATATAACCTTGAACACCCCATAACCCTACACAAACTACAGAAGCCTTATTCTAAATGGGCACAGAACCTAATTACAAGTGCGGCCGACCCGCGGAAGGTTGCGTTGAGTCCCTGGCGAAGATGCCTCGGCAGGCCGAGAAGTCGGGGGGGGGGGGTCTGCTTTAGCTGCACCAATAGGCTCCATAGTAGTTCCTTTTGGTGGCTGGTGTTTAAGATCCTATAAGGTAGTCCCAAAAAAGGAACTACTATGGAGCCTATGGATAGGGGTGTATTATAGCTTAGGTTTTAGGGCTTAGGGTGTGCAGTTTAGGGTCGGGGTGTGTGGGTTGCTACAGCCTTAAGAATTCGCGTCGGATTTTAGCGGTTGTATTTTAATATAAGTATGACGAGGAAACCTACAGGCAGGTACTACCAAGTTTTGAGGCTTCTATATTACTAGGCTCCTCCTACAAGGGTTCGATAAAAGGGTACAGTACGGGTCTCTGTGAGGTTTTCAGGGTTAGGGTACTTTCAGGTCTACTGGTACTCATAGGTGGGGTTATAAGTATAGGGTAACCATAGCTATAAATCTATATATGGGGACCTACTACCCCATCTATAACCTATGAGCCTCCAATTTCGGGGTCCGGGGGTTTTGGGGTCTGTAAGGCTTGCTGGTTCTCTGAGGTTCAGGGTTTAGCTCAAGGTAGGGTTTGGGGTTTAGGGGTTTGAGGTTTCGGGTTTAGGGTTTAGGGGTTAGGGGTTTAGGGGTTTAGGGTCTGGGGTTTAGGGGTTTAGGGTTTTGGATTTCGGATTTGAGACGGCTTTTCGATTCAAGTGGTTTCGGTAGCGAGGGATTGTTTCGGTTGCGGATCTGGGTTGGTCAGGGGTTTATACTATAAGAGCTTAAATAGTTACAACTACTATTCTGAGGGCCCTTCTCATAACTGTAGTATAACACAACGTATTCTTATCAGCATATGCCTGTGAGTTCCCGAAGCCGCGCCAAAACTGGCCGAGGCAATGACAGTGAAAGACCGAATCCCTACTGTTGATGGTTTTAGGGTTTACTGTGTTGATGATATATAAATCCTGCATTACCTTAGGTACCCTAAACTATGAGAATTATGCTATATTCCCTATTCTGGTTTATATCATCAACCGTAGTACATGTACCTCCAACCTCGCAAGGCGGCGAAACCTGAGATATACGCCTGAAGTTACCCTAAACCCCGAATCACAAACAGCTTCACTGGGTCCTTCTTGGATACATTGTTTTTTACAATAAAACCCTAATAAGGATTAAAAATGATAAGTGTTAATCTGGTCCCAACAGGGAAACAGCTTCAATGGTCCGAACATTGAGCTCCTAATAGCTGCAGCACATAAGACCTCAGACCCTGAAAGCGAACACCCTGAATGACTGGTAAAAAGACGTCGGAAGTTCTGGTAACAGTATCCCCCCCATGGTTATACATGCCATAATCCTAACTGTTTTGTTTTTGAAAGCCTCTAGAAAATTATCGCGACCTTTATAGAACTCTTAAAGGAGCCCTTTATAACATCAGACAACAAGCCCTTGAAAAAAGGAGCCGTTCTATTCACTTAGGCCCCGAGAGGGAACCTCCAACCCCGAAGCTTCGACTTCGAATCATATAGGGGCTTTAATCATGTGAATAGGGGGCATATCATACTATAGTTATAATAAGGACCCCCCCCCCACCCGCCAAATCCTATCTTATATTTATTCCCTGCATTACTGGCCGAGGAGTTCGCCAAGGACGATTACCGACATCGACTCAAGTTCGGCAGCGGCTGGCCCTAAACCTTATAGGTCCCAAACCCGAAACCCTATAAGTCCTAAATCCGAAACCCAAAAAGTCCAACACAGTAAAACCCCATAAGTCCTATAGGCCCTAAAAAAAACCTATAAGTCCCAAACCCTAAACTCGAAAAGTCCTATAAGCCCTAAACCCTAAACTCTATAGATCCTAAACCCTATACACCCGACCCGGGGGCTTCAAGGTTAGAGGACTGGTTTGGAACTCTTCAGCGCGGAGTTCCGGCCGGATTTATGAAGGGTGTGCTGGAAGGGTCCGGAGCCAGAAGTAAATAGGTTAGGGTTTAGGGTTTAGGGTGCTGAAGAGAAAATAGACATCCCAGTATGTCCGAGTAGTGTCGAAAGACCTTAAGCCCCAAACCCCGAAAACCGTAAACCCTACTTGCGCGAATTGTGCGGTGAATGGGCGGTGGTCGTCGTTGCCACGACGTGCAGTGCAAAGCGAAGCAGATATCGGTGCTCGGCGCTACCCAGAACCAGATTGATGGGGGGCAAGATTAAACCCTAAACCCCATAACCCCATAGTTAAACCCTAAACCCGAAACTCCCTAATCCCTGAACCCTAAACCCAATAAACCCTAAACCCTAAAAACCCAATAAACCCTAAACCCGGCGCACTTTTCGAAGAAATCGCCGAAGCGCTCCGGTCCGCGATGCAGAGCGCAGTGACAGGTCGCCCATCTTGGGTTTTAGGGGTTTTCTTGGGTTTAGGGTTTCTTGGATTTAGGAGGTTTAGGGTTTAGGGGTTGTTTTTGGGGTTTTGGGTTTTAGGGTTTAGGGGTTGCTTTTGGGGTTTTGGGTTTTAGGGTTTGGGGTTTAGGGTTTAGTTCGGGAGCTGTGGTGGGAGCCAGAGGCCGGTTTTGACAACCAGCGCTTGGAGAGTGAGGTGAGGAGAGACCTGGCAGAGCTCTACGTAGAACAGCCCCCAAAGGGTTTAGGGTTTTCAGGGTTTTTAGGGTTTAGGGTTTTTAGGGTTCTTAGGGTTCTTAGGGTTTTTAGGGTTTAGGGTTTGGGTATAGGGTTTGGGGTTTAGGGCCCTAAAACCCTAAAGCCCTGAACCCTAAACCCTGAACCCTAAGCCCTAAAACCCCCTAAACCCTAAACCTTAAACCCTTAGACCCTAAACCCTAAATTTAAACCCCCCTAAACCCCACTAAAATCCCTAAACCTTGAACCCTAAACCCCCTAGATCCCCCCTAAACCCCACTGAACAAGCAAGCTGACCGATGGGGGCAAGATTAAACCCTAAACCCAATAAGCCCTATAAGCCCAATAAGCCCAATAAACCCTAAACCCTAAAAGCCCAATAAACCCTATAAGCCCAATAAGCCCTAAACCCGTACCCCACGGAACAAGCAAGCTGAGCTTGATTGTAGCAGCTCGGGATGGAGCCCACGTGGCCTGGCTTGGTCTTGACTTCAGGGTCCTTAGGGTGTAGGGTTTTAGGGTTTTAAAGTTTTAGGGTTGAGGGTTTTGGGGTTTTAGGGTTTTGGGTTTGAGGGTTTAGGGCTTAGGGTTTTAGCGTTTAGGGTTTTAGGGTTTAGGGATGTTTACGGTTTAGGGTCCAGGGTTCAGAATTTAAAGGGCTTTGGAATGTTTAGGGGCTATAGGGTTTGGGGTTTGGGGATGTAGGCTTTAGGGATAAGGGTCTATGCATTTAGGGTTTAGGATGTAGGGCTT
>CAJNJA010005679.1:0-17519 GCA_905231915.1 Symbiodinium necroappetens
ATACAATCATACAATCATACAATCATACAATCATACATATACATATACATATACATATACATATACATATACATATACATATACATATACGTATACGTATACGTATACGTATACATATACATATGCATATACATATACATATATGCATATACATGTAATATGTATTATATCATATACACCTATACCTTTGTAGAGGTGTGTCTATTTGTATGCATGTGCATATGTGCGTGTGTATATTCGATATCGTGTTATGAGGTATATGCTTACATGATCGAGGGACTCGTCTTTAGACCCGACTTCCGGGGTTCTGAACAGGCAGCAAAACCACCTTCTCTTCTTTTGCAAAGATAGGGCTTAGGGTTTAGCGTTTCAGGTTTCAGGCTTAGGGCTTAGGGTTTAGGGCAGTGTAGGGCTTTGGGCTTGGGGCGTAGAGTTTAGGGCTTAGAGGGCTCACCTATTAAACGTCTTGTCATGCTCCTGCATAGAGCCCTGCCATAACCCTTCACCCTGTAAGTTCCGAACATGCTTACCTGAACCCGTTGAGAACCTTATCTCCACTACAATCCCTTCAGAAAACTTGGGTTTAGGGTTTAGGGTTTGGATTCCCCCTAAGCCCTGAACCCTTCGCTTCCTTTAGCCCAGGTGCAACCTGCAGCGATGGCCTTGCCAATGAGACCATCATCCAAGAGGCAGCCGGCTTTGAGGATGTGGTGGGATCTAGGGCTTCAGGGTTGGAGAGTTTAGGGATTTTCGGTTTAGGCTTTGGGGCGAGGGTTTAATTTAGGATCTAGGGCTTGTTGCTGTGAGGCACCGACAGAACCATGTAATCATCAACTGCTGAAACCTACGCCTGTGTTGATTATCAATATGTGCGAATAAGTAAATCCAGCAACGTGGCTCGATGTTTACTGATTGCAGTGGTATCCGCAGGTCTGGTTTCACTCGCGTCGGAGTTGGTGGCGATGTTGTCGAAACTACATGTTGCAACTCAATTTAGGGATCAGGGCCTGAGATCAGAAGAATTTGGAGACATGGCCTCACTACTCCGTCTACAACGCCAACAGGACGACCTATGCCAGCGACGAATAGATCTCGACAGCCATCACCATCAACGAAACAACGTGGGCAGGCAGACAATCAACGCTATCCACCTTGGCAATACGAAGAACAGTTCCTCGTGCACTGGCCGGATGGTACATCGTCGACCGCACCGACGACTCTTCGTGAACAATTGCAAGGACTACCTCCCGACTACACCGCACGTTTGGCGAATGGCGACGATACGAAACGCGACATCGCTCTGGGCAACGCCCGGGGACAAGAGGAAGAGTAGGACAAACAAGTCCACACAAAGAGCCCTAAACCCTAAACCCCAAAGACCTAAACCCGAAACCCTAAACCCCAAGCCCTAGCCCCTAAACCCCTAAACCCTAAACCCCTAAACCCTAAACCCCAAGCCCCAACCCTGAAAACCCTGAGCCTTCAAACCCTAAACCCTACCACGGCCGCGAACTCGGCAATCGGAAGCTCAAGAGTAGGACCGCTTGTGCTTTACCTAACAGCCCTGCTAGGAATTTAGGGTTTACTGGCTTAAGGGTTCCTTTTTTAGAAAAAGATCTATACGGGTTTCATTAGGGTTCTTTCAAGGGCTCTATAAGGCATTAACAGGGCTTTGGGCTTTAGGGTTCAGGGGTTTAGAGCTTATCCTAGGTAGTGTTATGGGGACCCGGTTAAGGGGGGACCCCCCCCTTAACCCTACTTATGGCTCTCTTAACAAGGACCTTATTGAGATATTTTCAAGGGTCCCCCGGCGTCCTAACTCCTACTGTTGATTATATAAATCCTGCATTATCTTAAGGATCCTAAACTATGGGGGAATTATGGCATGTTCCTTATTGTGGGCAGTGCAGGATTTATATCAGCAACCGCAGTAACGCCATTATCGAAACCCTACATTCTGCTATATAGGTACTTGGGACCCTTTGGGTTTATGGTATCTACTTCGGCCTTAAGGGTGTTCCTGATACGCGTACTTCTGTAGTATATACTTTGGCCCTAAGGGTTGTTTATGACAAAAGACATTTTGGGGCCAATGTGTAGGGCCAATGTGCACACTATATGGGCGCATGCATTCTTAGGGGGTCCTTGCAGCTTGAGGCATGTTGTTTAGTCCTTGGGGAGTACGGATCCCCCCACTTCTACCTGTTACGGCCCCCCATATTACTTACCCTGGCGGGATTTCCGTAATAAGTGGGGAAAGCTCGTAGAGAACACCATATAGAGGGGCTTAGGGTGCAGGGACCCGACGTAGTCCATCTACTGAGTCCCCTAATTTCAACCCTGGTCAACTGAAGACCTTCCGTAAACCCTTAGCCCTAAACCCCTAAAGCCCTAAACCCTAAAAGCCTAAACCCCTAAACCCTAAACCCTAAACCCCAAACCCTAAACCCCAAAAGCCTAAACCGCTAAACCCTACACCCTAAACGCCTAAACCCCTAAACCCTAAGCGCTAAAAAGCCTAAACCCCTAAACACCTACAGCCCCAAAAACCTCCGGAGCCATGAACCCGAAAAAAGGTTGGAAAGCCCGAGGCCCTAAAGCCTAAAGCCCTAGAGCCCTCATCTGCCTACAGCCTGAAAGCAATCAAGGTTTAGTTTGGGTTTGGGGTTGGGGGTTGGGAGTTTAGCATTTAGGGTTTAGGCGGTTGGGCGTTTAGGGCTTAGGGGTTGAGGGGCTTCGGGTCCAAGTACCTCATAATCATACAAAACAATAGCCCTAACCCTAAGGGTACAGAAGATCCAATAATCAGGCACTTGCCCTTAGCATCAAAATAGCCCAAAAGCCTTATATAATAGGGTCTTTGGGCCCAAAAGCCTTAAAATATGAGTCCTTCGATGCTAAGGGTTGGGTTACAGATAGTAGGTATCTAGGTTAACATTTGGGAGAGCATATGATGATTATCAGGTACGTGGAGCTAATTAAAGGAGCCATATAGAACCATTAAAGGAACCCCAAGCCTAAACCCTTAGAGGATTATTAGGTACTTGGACCCTAAAGGGTAAACTTTGATGCATTCAACCCTAAACCCTAAATCCTGAACCCTAAGCTCTGAACCCTTAAAGCCCTAAACACTAAACCCCTAAACCCCCAAACCCCTAAAGCCCTAAACCCTAAAACCCTAAACCCTTAGGGTAAGCCTTGATGGATTCAACCCGAAGCCACTTCCAGGAGAACCCAGAAACCCGACCTATTCGTATCACCTACGGGTTGATGATACACATCCTGCATTACCCCATAATAGGGTTTAGGGGTTTAGAGGTTTAGGGTTGATGGTATAAATCCTGCATTACCCCATAATAGGGGGTTGAGGGGTTTGGGGGTTTAGGGTTGATGATATAAGTCCTGCATTACCCATAATACGGAATAGACCACAATTCCCATAGTTTAGGGCCCTTAAGGTGATACAGATTTATATCGTCAACAGTAGTATTGTTTGCACGGACGGCTGATTTTGCCTGTACACCTTGCCGACGCAGCTTTCAAGCACGCGCTAGCATTGTTATTCGTGTCATCTTCATGCGTACTGGTATTAGTATGTACTACCACCACGATTTGTACTATGTTTGCTCTTGTTATGACCCCAGGAGGGTCCCTATGCCCTGCTATTGTGAAATTCCCAAGAACCACGATTAGGATGGTCTTTGGGGGCCTAATTCCGTAGCGGCTGTCTTTTTGGACCCTCTGGGATAACAGTTTTTTACATATCTACGATCCTAAACCCGAGTAGCTTATGATTGGGTCCTTTAGACCGTTTCGGAATAGCATTACGATTGACACCCTAAACCCTAAACCCTCTTAGGCCCTAAACCCTAAACCCTCTTAGGCCCTGAACCCTCAAGTTTTTTTTTCAGATTCCTCCATACCCTAAGAGCCCATGACAAGAAGCCCGGCTCCGGCAACCCAAAGGATCCCAAGTCCCAGGAGCCCTTAAATGGGACTCTGAAAGGAGAGCCCTTCAAAGGAAGCCCTAAAGGAGCCCTTCCGGGGGATACTCACCCAGACTTCCGACTTGCGAAGTGCAAGGTGCTAACCAAAGCAAGACTAGGAATTTACTTAGGACCCTAAGCCCGAGACCCTAAACACGAAACCCGAAACCCGAATGAACCTCCCAGGCCGCTGCGCGCGTGCAGCGTGCCGCTGGCGTGGCGGATGAACAAGCATGGCTGGAGGAGGACAGCTTCGCTCCTCGGTGGGTTTTTTAGGGCTCCTTGAAGGGTTCCTTGAGAAGGGCTGCTTTATTCAGGGTTCCCCTAAACACCTAAACCCTAAAACCTAAAGCCCTACACTCTACATAAACCCTAAACCCCTAAACCCCTGAGCCCTAAACCCTAAACCCCCACACCCTAAACAATAAACCCCTAAACCCCCAAGCCCTAAACCCTAAACCCCTAAACTCTAAACCCTAAACCCTATAAGCCCCGAAACCCTAAACCTTAAAACCCCTAAACCCTAAACCACTAAACCCCGAATCCCCGAAACCTCGAAACACCTAAACCCCTAAAACCCTAAACCCTACACCCAGGGTTCCTCTTCAGGGTGCCCTTAAGGGGGACCACTCGGGTTTAGGGTTTAGGGTTTAGGGTTTAGGGCGGGTTTAGGGTATCAGGGCTGGAGGAGGGGTTTCAGGGGGCTCAATCGGGTTTACCCAAAGGCTCCTAAGTACCTATACAGTAGAATGCCGGGTTTCTGTACTAGGAGTTGCGATTATGCTTTGGGGGAAGTATCCCCTATAACAGTACCCGGGGAGGGTTGGGTTAGGGCTTGATTCAGTTTTGGGTCAGGGCTTGATTGAGTTTTGGGTCAACATGGGAATGTATTCATGATTCATGGGCTGCAAACAGCGAATTTCAGAAGACAGGGCTTTCTGTAGCCAAAAGGCCTAAATCAAAGGCATCCCCTAAACGCGAAACCCTAACCCCTAAACCAAAGGAAGCTGGTAAAGGGACCCAAACCATAGGAAAGGGCTCGGAACTTTTCAACATGGTTCCGTCGTCTCTGCGCCAAAAGGCAGAAGAACTCAGCTGTACAATATTCGAGCGTCATTAATAATTTTTTGGGGGTTCCTTATTATAGTTATAGTATAACACACCCAACACTCTGTTTAGAGTCGAAGGGTCCAAAGGACCTCATTATCTAGGGTTTGTCTGTATTCGTGGGGCTTCAGGTTTAGAGTTTGAATTAGTGGGGTTTAAGTTTTGGCACCTTTGTTCTAGTGGGGTTTGAGGTTTAGGGCTTAGGCTTTGCATTAGTGGGGCTTAAAGTTTCGGGTTTAGGGTTTGTATCAGTGGGGTTTCAGGTTTAGGGCCTAGGGTTCCCATAAAGGACTAGAGGGATTTCTAGGGGTTTTAAGGGGTTTGTAACGGTCCAAAGGACATATCTAAAGGACTCGATTCCCGATCGAGCAGTTTTAGGGTGAAATCTAGACCACAGCCTGAGCTTGGCAGGGTTCAGGGGTTCAGAGGTTCAGGCTTTAGGGTTTAGATTTTGAGTCTTACGGTTTCGGATGTTTTCCCTAAACCCTAAACCCTTCAGGGGTTTGGTGTGCGGGAATCATTACCCGATTGGCAGCTATATCGAGAGCCCAGGTATAGCCTGGCAACTTGTGCACGAGACTGCATGGTATCCCACAAGGGTAGTTCAAAAATAGGGTCCCTTTTAGGGTCCCTTTTTATAAGGGTGCCGTACAAAATTGGGGACCCAAAAGTAGAGAACAACCCCAAAAGCTTCACCCGAAATTGAGACCCGGAGCATACAACTCCCACCTCCCCCGGGGCTCAGGCAACATTTCAAATCTCCATGCCCTTGGCGCAGCAACTGACGCACCTTGGCCTGAGCCAGTTGCAGGATAAGCGTCAGGCTGAAGATTCAGCTATACCCATAGGCTCCATAGTAGTTCCCTTTTCGGCTTACCTTATAGGATTCTAAAAATAAACCCCCAAAAGGATCTACAACTCTAAGCCCAAAGCCGTAACCCCTGCATATCACAACATACGCTCTCGCGAATATTATCCTAGTAATGGGGTCCTTTGGACCCTTACCCCTGAACCCTGAACCCTCAATCCTAAACCCAAACATTACCCTAACTACTGTTGATGATGTACATCCTGCATTACCCAGAATAAGGAGTATACCATAATTCCCATAGTTTAGGGTCCTTAAGCTAATGCAGAATTTGTATCATCAACCGTATGGGGTCCTTTGGACCCGCTTGAAGGTTGAGAAACCTGTGACCCCCTGATCCTCCAAGCAGCCTAAACCCTAAACCCTACAACCCTAAACCGTAAAACCCTAAACCCTAAAACCCTGAATCCCTGAGCCCTAAACCGTCCTCTTTGCATCTCCCAGGCTGGTCTGCGACAGTTGGCAGAGCGTGGTGGCTGACGTAGATACTTGGCTGCTCTTTGTTTATGTGGCTTAGGGTCTAGGCTTTAGGGTATTTATAGGGTTTAGGGTTTAGGGTTAGTATATGTTTGTATCGTAGAATGTGCTGTAGAACAAACCAAAAGTGCCAGGTCAGGTTTATAGTAGACCAATTGTGTGAAGAACTGTTTCTCCTTGCGTGTCATTGTTGTGTTAGTATTAAACTCAAGTGGCTACCGCCCAAGCGGCCGAGAGAAAAGCTAGGTCAGGTTTAGGCTTCGGGGTTTAGTAAGGTCTGGGAGTTTAGGGTTCAGAGTCCAGGGGTTTAGGGTTTAGGGGTCTGGGCGTTTAGGGCTTAGGGGTGAAATTAAGGGTGTACGGCCTCCCATGTACCATGCTTTCCGACGAAGGGGCCATGTGATGAGATTGCAAAGGTTGCAACACCATGATGATGCATTTTCAGGGCCAGTCTCTGGACAACCCTGAAGGCCCATGTACCTCCCCCCTGTGTTAGACTCCCTGGTGTCTATTTGGGCCTGAAAGAGGATTCTTGTTTGGGTCTGTAGAACATATCGGCAGACTCCTTGGGCAAGCTGCCTAAACCCTAATCGCTTAAACCCTCGCATCAACAGCCTGAGCCTTAAACCGTTAAACCCTGAAACACAGCAACGAAACCCTACACCCTTAAGCAATAAAGCCTAGACCCCTAAACCTCTACTAAACCCCTAGCCCATACACCCCCCAAAAAACCCTAAAACCCCAAAACCCCTAAACCCTAAACCCTCAAAAACCCCTATAAACCCCAAGCCAGCTGCTTTCCGAGACATCTTCCGCGCCGTGCACGGTGGGACTGGACGCCGGGATCTGTGCCACCACGGAGGACTCGTCGGGGGGGTTTTGGGCGTGCAAGGGTTGACAGGGATTTAGGGTGTAGGGGGGGCTTTCGGTTTTATGGGGTTTTTGAGGGGGGTTTCCAGGGGTTTAAGGTCTAGGGGTTTTGGAATTTGATGGGGGTCTGTTGGGGTTTATAGGGGTTTGGGGTTTAGGAGTGCGGACTGATTGGCGTCTAGAGGCTAAGGGTCTCGTGGATGAGTGGTTTAAGGGTTCACTAGGCGCTTATAGTGTTTAGGGTTTAGGGGTGTGGGGTTTAGGGCTGAGGGGCATTGTTCAAGAGGGCATGCGGGCGGAAGAAAATCTACCCTCAACGAATACGGAATGCAAGCGAAATCGTCGTAACAACGATCCCCAGAAAGCTTGCGTGTCTTCGAGGATCATGGGGCTCCCGAAGCCGAAGTGCAGCATCTGGTGTACTATGGAAACTCAACGAATTACCAATATTGGGAACCCTTAGGGTTCCTTCGTACAGGTGTACTAAACAGGAGCCCACAGCCCCATTCTAGTTCTTGAGGCCCCCATTATATTGAGGCCCCTACATTTAAAATGTAGGAAGTTGAAGATTTGAGCACCTGGCGTATGTCTGTAAGTTCTAAGAAATATCACCCAGAGGGTCCGAGTCCGCGAAGACTTGGGTCTCAGGTATTGAAAACCACCTTAAGGACGAAACCCTAAAAGGGTGTAAGGTTCCTATACCATAATAAGGATTCTTGGTATAAGGGTATAGGGTCTCTGGTTTTATGGGTCTTTTGGTCCTTCAGGCATTCAGAGTATAGCATCTTGGGACCCAACATAGGCTGCTAGGCTCACGCATTGAGCTTCGGGCCCGGTCCCCGTCAAGTTGCTGATCCACTTGGAGGTGTTCGGCGCATAGTAAATGTGTTTCGGTAGGTTTAGGGTTTAGGGTTTCGGTAGTGGCATCGTGGAGACAGGTAGACTCGACACATGCTGGAGCAATGCTGCTTCGTCTCAAACGAGGAAACAACTCGATTATCACTCTCCCGGCCCTTAAGGTACGCCTCTAAACCCTGCATGTAGCCCCATTAACTTATAGTTGCCCAATACCCAACCTTTAAACATTTTAGGTTCTTATACTTCAGTAGTAACCTGAAAGTTTAACCTTGTACTTCCCTGGCTTATCGGGCAAGTAAGTTAAAGCTTAAACCCTAAACTCTCTTTGAGAAGTTGGATCAGAGTCAGAGGCCCAGCTGCAAGCGTAGACTTGTCCCAGGAAGTCCCGAAACATACCCTAAGGGTCCGTGTACCCATATAGATATACTTTGGCCTTAAAGTAGTCCCTATTTGGGTACTTTGGGGCCGAAGTATATCTATTTGGCTACATGGACCCTTAGGGATAGGTAACCTAGACCTCCAACTCCAAAACCAGAAGCCCCTAGTCGAAATAACCCTAAACTCCTAAAGCCTAAACCCCTAGTCCCTAAACCCCCTAAACCCTCAAACCCGAAACCCCTAAACCCCTAAACCCCAAACCCTAAACACCCCCCAAAAAACCCTAAGACCCCAAACCCTCTTCTAAGCCAGGAGGTTCGGTTCAACCATGACATGGTAAACTTTGCGAGCGTGTGCTGCGTGGCTTTTCTTAGCCCTGCAAGCCCCTCTGTTTCAGGCTTTAGGGGCTTAGGGTTTAGGGTTTTGGGGTTTTGGGGGTTTCGGGTTTAGGGTGTGGGGTTTAGGGTTTAGGGGTGTAGGGTTTAGGGGTGTAGGGTGTAGGCTTTAGGGAAGAACGAGTACTAGTTTTTGCTTGTGGACCCTAGATACTTGCAGTGCGACTCACTCGAAAGCCCTGTTTTGTTTCTGAAGGCCCCCAAACCAGGCAAACCGAATCACCCAAAAAAGCACCAAGAGACCTGAGAACAAACCCTAGGTAACTTCAATGCTACTGTTATCTTATTGGGTTGTATGGTAGTCTCCAACAAAAATTAAAATAGGTCACCCTAGGCTTCTTCGCTTGTGCACATCCTAAGCCGTTTCTAGACAACCCCAAAAGGACCACATAGTAGAAAGAGTTTCGATAGTAGGAACTACTATTTATGGTTTGGGCAAGTAGTCGGGACCCTCGAAGGATCCCCTATAGTAACCCTTAAGGGAACCCTATACAAGGATCCCAACAAAAAGAGTCCTTTAAAGGACCCCTATTTAGGTACCACTTCGTCCGCTCTTTGGGAAGACCCCAGGTACCTTCAGTGCGTGCCGAAATGCGGTGCCGGAGTGGATGGCTACACCTTTTCAGGCCTTCCGTTCTCCAAATCCTAAGCCATCGTAGTTAGGATGTGTAGGCTTCGGAGACGGAGATTGTCCCATGACGGTTTAGGGGCATCTGCAAAGTAATGGTAAGTAGTATCGCCAAAAGAGGACCGCTGGAAGAAGTAGGAAGAGGTGTACTAGCGACAAGCATAGAGTGTTGTTGTGCCAATGGATTGTCGAACCGATTGAAGAGCGAAACAGCGGGACCCTGCCGACATTAGGGTTCAGTGTTCCAGGGTTTAGAGTTTGGATTTCTCAGGTCACGGGAATTGCGAGGTTGCTGGAACATCATTGCTGCCATGCCATGCCATGTTTGTGCAAAGCCCTAAACCCTATAAACCCTACAGTGACAAGTGGGTCATCCTCAATCCATGATCCACTTGTCACTGCATGGAGGCTTCCACGACCTGATGTATTCCGGTTCACTTCTTACCCAGAGGGTCCACATCTACTACCACTTTGTACTTAGGTCCCAAAAGACCACCTCTATTATATACCTCTAGTATATTCTTGGGGGAGCTAATTCCATAATGATAGTGGTGTGTGTGTATATATATATATATGGACCCTCTTGGTCATATGCACGGCCTGGTGCTGCAACGGTATGCGGCCCAAACTTCGACGAGCCCAGAATCTGGTCCTTGGAAGAAGAAGATTCGCTCACCCTGTGACGTCAAGAAAATGCAAGCTGAAAGTAGTACCGGATTTTCCGACCTCTCCTGAGAGATCACCAAGCATTTGCATTTCAACTGCAGCTTCAAGCTGTCCCTTAACTGAAGCCGCGAAATCCTTAACTCTAATCTCGAGGGCGCTCAAGTCCGGTTTCCGGTTTGGGGTTTAGGTTTCGAGTTTGGGTTTTAGGGTTTGGGCTTAACCCTAAACCCTAAGCCCTAAGCCGTTTTCAGGCGGAGGGGTGCACCAACCAAACATACGGGAGCCAGTCCTGGGTGGGACCTGCGCCTTAAAGGAAGCATTAGGTTTAGGGTGTAGGATATCAGGTACAAGGTTATTTTGTTTTCTCCCTGGTTTCCTGGTTACTTCAAGCCCCTGCCCCTACAAATCCCGATAATTAGATCCCAGATGACCGCGTAGAACCCTTATTCTTGGGTCCTTTGGACCCTTCAAATTTCCTTAGACATTAGCCCTAAACCCCGAAACCGCAAGGCCTTAAAACTCCTGAAGGACTCTTTTCGGGTTTAGGGAAGTTTAGGGTTTAGGTAGATCTCCTATGGACCCTTAGGCATCCGGAAACCAATCTTTGCAATCGCAGGAGAACTTGGACTTCGACTGGTACTGCAATTGTATGCCTCTCGGCCAACATGATGCCGATAGAATATCCCATGTCATAGTACAGCTTAATAAGTACCAATAATTTCATTTAGCAAAATTCAGTACAACTTAATATTAGCCTATATACCGTAGCAGAAGTTGATAAAGTCGTTTATTTCTGCTTTAATGCATCATAATGTGATAAAACATATTAGACTACAACAAAATTTAATATAGTCAATCTAATAGAGAATTGTCTTACCTTATCTTATCTTGTATGACCTTATCATATCTAATCTTATCCTGTCTGATCTTATCGTATCTTATCTTATCTTATTCGACTAGCTATTTGATTTTGCCACATTAAGGTACTTTACAATATATTGTAGTATCTTCACTTCTATGCTTTTATCATATAGCATAGTATTTTAGCCCAGGTGGCTATACAGTGGGTCAGGGTTCCTTAGTTTAAACCCTACATGAACCTTCTTGCACCCAAGACCGGAAGCCTGCTAGAAAAGGTAGCTGAGCTGCCCAGAGACCATCCGGGGCACTAGAGTTCAACCCAGAAGTGGCGTGTGGGCGTTACCTTCGTCAGGTAGTCAGGAAGCTTTAGCCAAGCTGATGCACAGGTTTCAGTTAGGGTTTAGGGTTCGGGTTTAGAATTTAGGGTTTAGGGGTTTAGGGTGTTTAGGGATCGGTTAGTTGTTCGTAACTTCAGGAGAAAGCAGTGATTATGCCACTGATGCAACAGGGTCGCGTCAGAATCAGGTCGACAGTCACATGATGTCATGCAGTCCAGAACTTGAACCATAGGTCCCTGAGATCGGACCATACACCATCTCCGCCATGGCCTCCACCACTACCGCAGCTAATACTCCTTTCAACGGATGAGTTCTGGCTGTATTTATGATACTTGAATACCGCTGGTACTTCTGGCAAGCCCCAAACAAGCACAGCCAGATCCCGTGAATCAGAGCATTTGAGGTTCCAATTTGATATAGCGTCTGTTTGCTCAAAGAGTTCATGAAGTGTTCGAAGAACTGTGCAGTAAAGACAGCATCGAATGTAAAGCGAGAAGCCATGCAGGCTTTCAAGATGGGGGATAGAAAAGGGGATCAGGGAACTCTGGACTCAAAAACCATCAGTTCGATGCGAGAAGGGCCTTGTCATGTAAGGATGCTGGCCCAGTGCGTCAGGGTTACAGTGCAGGGTCAGTTCGGCGTTGCTTGCGCTTCCAAGCAAGGTAGTCTATTCGGGTTCCCGGGCAGATCGATTCAGCATTCGAATGGGCTGGCTGTCAAAGCTCTGCCGTCTAGAGCTTACAGCTTCGTACTTTCGGGGGCGGGGGGGGGGGGAAGGTTTTCGGGGTTTCTGGTGGGATCGGTGTGTCCTGGAGATGTGTCGCGTTTCCTTTGATGGGTAGGGCTACTAAGCATTCCACAGCGTCGTGATCGAGACGGCCCAGTGGACAAAGAAAGCGTCATGGGGTCAGCGTGAAACAAGCAACTATCTGATTGTATCAGTGCGAGCTCGCAGTTCACGATGGTCGAAACCCACCCCTTTATTATAAGCCCTAAACCCACCCTAAACCCTAAACTCCTAAACTCTTAAGTTCGGTAACCCGAAACCCTACGCTATGAATGCTCCGAAATCTTACGCAGAGCGGTTTTAGCTCTCGAAACCCGGAACCCCCTCCCACGGTCTGCTTTAATATGGAGCCTATCGGGACCCAAAGAATTACCCAACAGTCTTCTTGGGGGTGCCTCTTTACATTATAGTATCATGTATCCCCCAAACCTACTAACAATTATTAACGCCCTTATGCGGAACCTGTTGTAGATCCCTTCTAACCCTTGTTGAAGGAACCCTAAACCCTAAACCTTAAACCCTAAACCCTAAACCCTAAGCCTTGAACCCTAGAAAACCCTAAACCCTATAAGCCCTAAGCACTAAACCCTATGCTAACTTACTAAGGCCACTGCATTAGCCAAGCCTCGCTTCTGTGAGGCAATGCCGGCCCTTTTGGATGGAGAACTTTTGCACCCCGGAGATCAAAGGACTAAAGGAGAGACTCGTAAAGGGAACCTTGGGGTTACATAGGGGCCTTATGAGACTATATAGGGGGTAAATAAGGGTTATATAAGGTATTGGGATTAGGGGTCCCTTCTAGGGGTCCCTCCTATTGTCCCTTGAGGAGAACCTCTTCATGCTCAGTGTTTAGGGTTAAGGGGTTTAGGGTTCATGGGTCTAGGGTTTAGGGTTCATGGGTTTATAGGATTTAGGGTTTAGGGTTGATGGGTTTAGGGTCTGTACATGGAGACCATTCTTGGTGTTTTGGGGTTCAGATCAGTCATTTACATGGGCTTTGCTCCACAGACATTCTTAGGCGAAGGAGCGGTGATCATACGCTTCCCCTGACAGGAGATCGTAACATATTGCAACCAACAAGGCAACCTAACCTGTTGCTTTTTGATGCGGGGTGACGAGCGCAGGCTGGGCCTATGTCAGGCCACACACTGGAGCCGGTTCAGGATGACCCCAGAACATAGGGATGGTCTCGACTTCGAACATCGTATCGGGTTAGATCAGAAGAGGCTCAATGTGCTTCAAGCATTATTGTGGCTTGAGCAAGTATCCCCCTATGGAGGTACTTAGGACCCTTTGAGATAGTATATATTTCAAGGGCCTTGGAACTGCATTGAAAAGGCAGCACTCTCACCGTGGGCATCGCCGTGCTCACTCAAATGCGCGAGTCTGACATCTTCGGCTACAATTCGTTGCCCCTTTGGTTTGCACTTTTGGGTTTAGGGGTGAAGTTCAGGGTTTGATTTTAAAATTGGCTGTAGGACGGTAGGAGTTCAGGGGCTTAGTCGGGGTTTAGGGTTTAGGGCTTTGGGGGTTAGGGTCTAGGGTTTAAGGGGTTTAGGGGTTTACGTTTTAAGGGTGTAGGGGTTTAGGGGTTTAGGGTTTAAGGGTGTAGGGGTTTAGGGGCTTAAGCTTTAAGGGTGTAGGGGTTTAGCTGTTTAGGGGCAAGGAGTCAGGCCTCCCAGGGTCAATGCGCGGGTTGAGCTGCTGGCGGCTTGGAACCCACAGCCCGACATGCTAAACCCAAACCAGGCATAAGCGCGCAGTTATCCGGGGATTAGGGTTTAATATAGGAGCCTTGATACAAAATTAGAATAGGGTTTGGGCTATATCTTACTATATTTAAAATAAGGAACCCGCAAAACCCTATTCTAATTATTAAGGGCCCTACATTAGAGTTTTGGGTTCGGGAGTTTGGGTACCATAGCCACAAATGAGTCCCGACTACTCTGCTCGCCACACCCTATAACCCCCATATACCCTAAACCCCCAAAACCCTAAAACCCTAAAACCCCGGAACTCTAAACACCCCTAACCCATAAATAGTACACCCTAATCCGGGAAGGTCTTGGCTCATGATCATCATTCTCACGTTGAGCCTCGACTGCATTGAGCTGCTTGCACGGCCCAAGGACCCTCAGTACCAAGACCCTGGTGGTTGGGCGGGGGCCTCTGGAAGGCTTCCCAGAGAACCCAATGCCCCTTAATTAAGTAAGGAATATACCTTGAAATTATTGGGCCTTAATATTATGATTTAAGGTACATATTCCTTAATTAAGGGCTATTGGGTTCTCTGGGTTCCTAAGCCGTATACTTGGAGGCCCAGGGCACTTAGTGAGTCGGTTATAAGTAGGATTTTGACTGGGGGAACTCCATTTAGGGCACTTATAACTCTACCTATAAGCTACTTACTAAGTCCCCTAGGCCTCTAAGTAAGCCCTAAACCAAGTGTTTATGCGGTTTCAGTAAGGCTTTCAAGGGGCCCTTGGGTTTGAGGATAGTAGAGACTTCAGGTACCCAGAGAACCCAATAGCCCTTCATTAAGGCATATACCTTAAACCATAATATTGAGGCCCCTATAGTTTAAGGTATCTTCCTTAACTAAGGGCTATCATTGAGTTCTCTGGGCAAGTCGTTGCGGGGGTGTCGGATGGCCCTTAAGGGGCCAAGTCTCCAAGATGCTGCCGGGTTTAGGGGTTGAGAATTATAAGGTTTAGGGGTTTAAGGCTTAAGGTTTAGGGTTTTTGGGTTTAGGGTTTAGGGCTTTAGGGTTTTTGGGTTTAAAGCTGAAGGTTTAGGGTTTTCGGGTTTAGAGTTTAAGGCTTTAGGGTTTTAGGGTTTAGGGTTTAAGGCTTAAGGTTTAGGGGTTTAGGGGCTACAAGGTTTAGGGCCTGTAGAAAGCTCCCCACTATAGGCTTGGGCTTAGGCTTCAGGGGTTTAGAGTTTCGGGGGTCTCCATTGTAGGTCCTTTTTGCCGGTTATGGTTGGGGTCCTAGTCTAAATTTGGGTTAGCCAAAACATGGAACTACAATGGAGACTATCGCTAACCTGCGTTTCGGCTGCCCTAAACCCAAAGACCTAATCATTGCATTCATGCAGGAACGGATTCTAACCCCCAAACCCTAAACCGAACCGTGGGCTCTAAACCCGACGCCCTGATTCGCTTAGAGGCCTAGGGGACTTAGTAAGTCGGATATTATACGCAGCCTAAATGGGGTTCCCCCAATTATGAGCCTACTTATAACCGACTAAGTCCTTTGGGCCTCCAAGTAAGTACTTAGTTCCCCAATACCCAACCTTTTTAAACTTTTTGGGTTCTTATAATCAGGTAGTAAGCTGAAAGTTTAACCTTTTATTTCCTTGACTAATTGGGGAAGTAGAGCATATACAACCCTATAAAAGCCTTGATAGAACCCTTACAGAACCCTAGAAGAAACCCTCGAAGGAACCCTTAAAGGAACGCCTGATCCATGAAGTTCGCTCAGTGCTAAACTCGACAGGCCTTCATGAGGCCGGACCAGAAGTTTTCCCGAAACAGCAGTTGTTTTTCTATTTTGAGGGGCTTAGGGTTTAGGGCCTCTAGGGCTTGGGGTTTAGGCTCTAGGGTTTGGTTTAGGCCATATATTAATTAGGCTATAGGATTTGGAGTTTAGGGTTTAGGAGGCCAACTTAGAAGCCCTTGCAAGCTCCTGGAAGCTTGAGGATTGCCCTGACGCCGCTTCTGGTCCTGCTCATCCATTTGCCCCTTTGATTGGGCAGAGCTACGGTTGATGATATGAATCCTGCATTACCCAGAATAAGGAATATACCATAATTCCCATAGTTCAGGGTCCTATAAGGGAATGCAGGAATTATGTCATCAGCAGTATTTGGATTTCCAGGTCCCTAGCGGTGCAATCAACCCTAAACTTGTTGTCATGGGGTTCCATATCCCAAAGGGCCTAAGGGCACACGTATTCCGTATTGCGGTGCTTTGAGGGGTGGGGGGTACCAACAGTTATAGAGACGGAGTACTTGGACCCTTAGGGTTTTGGAAACAGGGGATCCTTGTTTTGCTGCCCTACACTCTAAACTGTATAGCCTTAAACCCTGTTTTAACGGGCTTCCGGGTGCTAGCAATGCCCCCAAGCTTTGAAGAGCTTCTCGAGGACCACACGTACTTCCCAGTAAGGTCCCCGAGCAGTCAGTTCACTTTGGATTTCAAATCCCAAGGAGGGCTGACTTAGGGTTTGGGTTTAAAGTTGGGGGAAGGTAGGCTATGGGTTTAGGGTTTAGGGTTTAGGGTATGGTAGATTCACAGACAGAGCTTACTCTTTACGATAGAGTTTCCCCAGCGTTAAACCGTTAAGTCGGCTCCGTCGCCACAGCCTCGAGCAGCCAAAGGTCGTGGTGGTGTTGGATTGGCTGGCCGTGGGCAGTCCCGCGAGACATGGACCGGGCGGGGGTTTAAGGGCTACCCCTAAGCCCCAAAACGCCCTAAACCCCCATACAAACCCCAAACCCTCAACACACCCTAAACCCTAAACCCCAAATGCTCAACACCTCCTGAACCCTAAACCCCCTTTTAACCCCAAGCCGCACATCTTGGAATGTTTCAAGTCAGGGCGATGTGGTTTTACCAGGGTTTAGGGGGCCCTCCGGTTTTCCTTCAAATGTTTAGGAAACCTGGGGTTTAGGGTTTAGGGCCTGTTTAGGGGTTTAGGGTTTAGGGTTTGGGTACTTATAGCTCTACGTATACCCTAAACCCCTACACCCTGTAACCGTAAACTCCTAAACCCTTAACCCTAACCCCTAAACCCTAAACCCGGTAAACCCGGTAAACCCTGTAACCCTAAACCCTAAACCCTAAACCTACTTACTAAGTCCCCTGGGCCTCTAGGCAGGTCACTACTGATGATGATTAAAATCCTGCATACCTCAAGGCCCCTAAGCTATGGGAATTAGGATATACTCCTTATTATGGATAATGCAGGATTTATATCATCAACCCGAGACCCTAGACCCTAAACCCCAAACCCCTAAAGCCCTAAACTCTAAATCCTAAACCCTAAACCCCTAAACAGGATTTATATCATCAACCCTAAACCCTAAACCCCAAACCCCTAAAACCCTAAACTCTGAATCCTAAACAGGATTTATATCATCAACCGTAGGGAGTCGACATGATGTCAGACCAGCACCCTCCCAGCCATCTCCCACAGAGCCGTTATCGGCTTAGGGTTCCACGGTTATTAGGGTTGAGGGGTTTAGGGTTTAGGGTTTATAGGGGTTTAGGGTTTTTAGGGGTTTAGGGTTTAATTAGG
>CAJNJA010005680.1:0-17518 GCA_905231915.1 Symbiodinium necroappetens
CTCAACCGCTAAAACCCTAAACCTTAAAGCCCTAAACCTTAAACCATAAACCCCTAAACCCCTAAAACCTTAAACCCCTAAAGCCCTAACCCCTAAAACCCTAACCCCAGACCCTAAACCCCTAAACCTTAAAGCCCCAACCCCTAAACCCCTAAACCCCTAAAACCCTCAACCCCTAAACCCCTAAAGCCTCAAACCCCTAAAACCCTAAACCCCTAAACCCTATACTGCACTACCTAAGTGGGTCGCCACCGACCCTTCGCCTGCGAGGACTCAGCCGGCCGAGGCCAGGACCCTTCGGCTCGGCGCCGATGCCTCGAAACGAAACGGCAAAGAAGGGGCCATTTAGGGTTTTTAGGGCTTAGGGTGCAGGGTTGAGGGTTTTTGGGGGGTTTAGGGTTTGGGGTTTAGGGGTTTAGGGGTTGAGGGGTTTAGGGCTTAATGTTTAAAAGTTTAGGTTTCAAGTTTGTGGGGATTAGGGTCCAGGGTTTAGGCTTAAAGTTCTAGGCTTTAGCTTTTTGTCGGGTTTCGGTTTCATAGAGCATTACGACAACACAAGACTGGAACACACAACTCCAAACAGAAACAGAGACAAAACGAAACAAGGTTTAGCGGTTGAGTCCCTCGCAGATTCCGGCCAACAGATTCTTGCAACCCAACTCCGGCTTTGAAAGAGCTCTTTGGGGTCAGCAGACTCTTTACCTGGAGGTAGAGTAGGGCATGATACTCCTGGACATTGGTGCACAAGTGGGTTTAGATGCAAATGCCAAGCACATATGTCGCTCCCTGCTTGCCAAGCCAAATCAACGAGGCTTTGCGGTCGCAGGAGACAGCGGAATCGAGCGCGACTCTGGATCCCAGCGGTGGCACTCGGGACCCAAGTCTCTGAAGCCTGTCTATTTTTGCATTCCTGCGGGCATAGGCCACCGAAGAGCTCCGAGATCGCACCACGACCAGACAGCAAGAACCCCTCCCCTGCCTGGGGAGTGTCTCTTCAGGCAAAGCTGCGTGGCCCGGCACATCCTGATGGCTTGCTTCGTCTCAGGTTCAGTCCAAGATGTTCATGCATTGTTCAGGCCTCTGCGTGCGTCAACCGTGATACTTCGGGATACTGCAAGGGGCAGCTTGCTTACCAAAGAAAGTCTCGAGCTGGACCCCGAGCCACATGCCCAGGCCTGCACACGGTGCCGCAGCGCGCGATCGTGTGGCCAGTGACTGGGCCCATCAGGGGACCGAAGGGGAACATGATATCGCAGCTGAGAGAGGCTCAAGGACACTATGTGGAGAATAGTGTGCTATCGCACATCGAAGGCAAATACCTCGGCATAGATAGGCTCTGAGGCGACAGACACGACCAGACCAGTTCAACTCTCTGGGCCTCTGGGCCACGGACTGGGCACTGCTGTCGTATCCAGCATGGGTGTTCGGGACCTACAGCATTCTCAGGTTCAGATAGACTCACTGCGGACACCAGCAGGAGCGCCCCAACAGCAAACAGGCACCAAGCTCCGCAGAGACCAGGTCTACTGATCACGTGCACAAGCTAGTCGCTCTCGTTGGTCTACTCTTCGGCAAAGGGCTTGCATGGACGACTCAACTGGGTACAGTCGCTTCCACAGGCTCAGTTGACATGTTTATTCTGCCCTGCAGCTACACCCCTGGAGATCTGAAGAGCCTCGTGCCAGTGGCTGTCGGGCTGATGGAAGAGGCTAGGATCAAGCACCTCAGTGGCCGGAGAGTCACACTCAAGGCCGTTTGCAAAACTCTGTTGTGTAAAATCAAGGAAAAGTTGATGTCAACGGAGGCAAGCTAAGATGTTGAGGCAGGGGCCATTGCAACTGCTGCGACTGGGGCACTGCAGTTCTCAAATTGAGCCCGTGGCTGACCAGAGGCATTGAATGAGTAATTAGCATGTTCACACTTCTGTTGCGCAGGCTTCTTGAGGTGGGGCCGAATCCCTGAAGCATCTCCGCGAATCCCAAGGGAGACCGACAGATCCATCGACAAGAACCGCACAGGAGGATATCGCTGTCTCTCACGTCTTTCTGTTGCATGGTGCAAAAGATGAACGCCGTTGAGGCCATGCGTGTTGAATTTAGCACAAGACTCCCGCCGACTCTCGCCAAGACATTAAAGGCACTGCTCGCTTTGCTCCCTCAACACGTACTCGCAGTGACCGCGAATGAAGTTGACCACACCTACGAGCTCACGGGCAGTTGCACCTGTTTGCAGAAGCAGTTGGCTGTCCTGTTAATGCTCATTCAAGCTGGCCTCTCCGGCCATGTTTTCGACACGTGCCTGTCCAAATCGCATCATCCTAACGTTACGCTGCTGCGCCTTCAGGCGACGAGCATGCGAAGAGGTAGGTCTTTTCTCGGCGGGCTGCAAGCACTGTCCATGACACCGTCTTTGATCTTGTGGTATCGAGTCTACCTCTTCGGCAACCGAGCATTAACAGGGCGGAAACTGTACACGGAACCACCTGATTTTGAAAACTTGCTCAGCCGTCCAGCGTGAAGGACCTAGGGCCACTGCTCTCGGACACACACACACACATACCGCAGCTCTTCCAGCATCAGCAGCATGCTTTTGCACCATTAGCCTTTGTCACCACAACTTCGTTTCCTAGACTAGCATGTCACCAGCTGCACGCACTCGCTTTCCTTCTTGCCTAACCCCAAAGAGAACGCACAACAGAAGTTTTTTGATACGTCACCAACCATTCCGTTCAAACGCGCGCATCACGCACCAGGTTCGAAAGATACCTCCAAGGACCAGAAGCCCGACTCCGGGCGGAGCTTGTGGTCATCCAGAATCCACCCGAAATTGTCTATCATGAAGCTTTCACCTGAAGCACCCGCAGGCTTGAACTAAAACCTTCCATTTCTCACTACTCAGCCCTCGGCGGGAGGTGCCCACCGGATCTGGTGCTAAGCGTGCCCTGCCGACAATCAGATTCAGAGCTTTGCAGACTGAACTTGCGAACAATCAACATGCTTTACAGCGCTTCTTCGCAAGTGCACCCTACCTGGTCGGAGCATCGGTGGGTAGCCAACCTTGCAAACACAAGAAGTCCAACGCTGCAAATGTCCAAGAGAAGGGGAAAAATCCCCAGGCCTGTCTGTGCACGACGACTCCGGGCGGTGTCCATTGGGCAGCACCGCCTGCAACAACACCTGAAAATGAAAAAGCAAGCGTGCTTCTGGCTCTGGGCATGGAACTATCTGTGCCAGCCAACAAAAAACGGCTAGAAGCGTGGAGTAATGGCATGTCTCGGGCGGAAAATGGAAAACTTGCGTGTAAGGCCTCGAGCACTTCAGGGCGACACGGCAGAGCCCCATGAGGCAGACAAGACAACAAAAATTAGACCTTTGAGCCTGCAAAGCCATCCATGCACCAGCAGCTGGAGCCCTTGTTCGGCCTGGTGCGAAGGTCGGAGCCCGAGCCTGATCTTGCCTGGACCGAGCTGGAAGGCTTCGCTCTCGGGTCTGCTTGTGATGGCTTGTGGTTGAAGTGGCTTTCCGGAAACTCCTGTAGCTCGGGTTTCGGATGCCTTGTGGGCAGAAATCAGGGCCTTCAAATGCGACCCGCCCTGGCTGAAACCTCACATGCATCTTCAACGTCGATTCATCACGGGCTTAATCAACCATAGATCACAACTTAAACCGAATTGCTTGCTTAGGAAGAACTCGAGACCTGCAAGCCCGACCCGCACAGGCTTGAGCTCGTCTCAACAGATTGGCGCCTCCGTGGCAAGCCATGCGCCTGGCGCCAACAAATTTCTCTGTGAAGAGTACATAAGCCCAAACGTTATGAAAGTCCTCCGATCAGATAGGTAAGTGCAACAGTACAGGGAGGCCAACGGAACAGCCAGAGTGGTCCGATCTTGACGGCTTCTCCAAAACCCTTACTGAGGCACGCCATCAGCTCGCAACAGCTTGCACAACTGAGCCCGCTAGATTCACAAGCCGTTCCGCGTTGGCTACTCTACCTGGGCTTTGCACTTGGCCTTCTCAGCGACTGCAACAGAAATCCGAACAACTGCTAGGAGCCTGGTGGGCGACAATGACATTCTGCTGCAAGTACGACCTCGTTGGCAATCGCGCATTAGTGTATCAACCGGCTTGCCTCGTGTGCTTGCGTAATTCACTGCCCACGGAACCTCTGATAGTTTCGTTGCACGGTGCTCCGGTGTGAGCAGAACTTCCAAACAGCCCAGCAGTGTTCCAGTCACGCTTTGGCTTCCAGCGGAGAACCACCGGGCGGTCCAGCAGAGCCTTCTGGGTCGCACAGCAAAAGCCATCCGTTACGCGTTGAAACTTTCGAACTGGGGGTGGGTGCGATCTTGCGGCTTGCTTCCACACACGTTCAGATCAAGCATTTCATTGCAGGAAAGCCGACAAACAAACCAACAAACCGTGTTCATTCATCGGACGAAGGTTCCAAGGACCCTTCTTACTGCACATGACGTACAGCGGTCTTCGGCCTTCCCTCCTTACACCTGTAAGCTCCGTCATGCAGCGAATTCCAAAACTCTTTCTCTACTCGGCGCCTGTGCGGCCCGCCGCTTTCTCCCCCGGCAACTCATCCTCCTCCTCCTGGAGATTATGCCAAACTTGAAAGGGAAAAGGGGGCTCCGGAGCAAGCTTATTCTATTGGTTGTCCAACCATTGTTACTTTGCTGCCTGTCCACTGCTAAATAAAAGTTTCCGACATCATCTATGGCATGCACAGACGTCCTTCTGCTTTATCCAACCCGAAACCTTGGAGCGGTAAACCTACCGCACATCCCTGAAGTTTCCGGTAATCCTTTCGATTCTCAAATCCTCCAGCAGGAACTCCAGCCTCTTCGGAGGCATCCTCCCAGCCTCCAAAGCGGAGGGCTGCAGCCGCTCCCGTCACGGCCTTGCGGCACGAGAAGTCCAGTTGAGCACAGCTGAAGGACGTGAGATGCTTACAAAACTATGCATGAAACATCGAACGTGCGGAATACATCTGCATAATCGCCAAAGCCCATTTACGGATTACAATCCAACCAGTACAAATTAGGAGGAGAAGGCGGGAGGATGAGGAGGAGGAGGATCGGTGTCAGTGGCACGAACATGAGCGATGGCAACGGTACTCTGCATGAGCATGGTGCTTCTGTCGTGATTACACTTCCAATGTCGAGTGAATTTCGAAACCATTGTTGTTGTGTCTGCGGCAGTTGCTGTTCTTATTGCCATTTCTAAATCCGTTAATCATTCGTACTGCTGATCTCCTGACAATAAACAGTGCCAATCCAAAACGAATCAAAAAACAAAAATCAAAATCATAACCATTCGCAAGACTCACAGCTATTCCTGCGCAAGCCGCCAGTCCGATTGCCATGACCAGTGTTGACATTCGTAATTAAAACCTCACCGGACAAAAATTGTTTCGTTCAGGGCTGCTTTGGTGCTTATACTGTCAGACGTACATGCTCACTGCTATCGCTGTTGAGAATCCTTGTCTGGCAACACCATCAGCAGCAGCACAGTGTCCGCGCTTTTGACCAGCCACAAAATAGAACACACTGCTTATTTTACATTCACAACACACGTGAGAGATATGCAAAGCCCAAAGAAACCATGCCTTCGTTCAGCCCTTCTTCCACTTTGCGAAGCAGACGAGTTGCTGCTGCTTCATCTTAATAGTCTTAACAGCCGGTGTAGCAGGCCTCGACTTGCGAGCAAGCTTGGTCTTTGCCAGTGTTACCTTTCTAGCGGCCTTGGCCTGGGGCTGTCTGTCCCTAAGCAGGTGGCGCCTTGTCTTAAAAGATGCTATGGCTCTAAGGGGCATCTTCGTGCCGTCGAGGGAGAGCAGAGGGAAAACCTCCGGGTGCATGACGTTGCCACGGCTGTTGGCCCATCTTGTCTTGATTCGACCACGATCAAGTTAAGTAGAGGAGCACTCCAGACCTTGCCGCCCAAACTATTGAAGCACATGTAGAAATAGTTCGCTGTCTCACCAAGCTCCTCTCACATGCGGCTCCAACCAAAAGGGCATTTTCCCAGGGGTCGTTGCAGTACTCCTGATCGTGATACACTGCTTGCGGGCAGTACCTGACTATGTTTTCGTACACGTGCTTGATGCTGAGCGTCTCTGTGCGGAAGAACTCCTCTGATATGGTCGCCACTTTGCGAAACTCTTGTCTCTTCGGCAATACGATCGGCAATACGAACCATTATTCCTGGGCCAAGTGGCTGTCCAACAGAGGCAACAGGTCGTCTTTGACCAGAATCACTGCCAGCATGGTGATCACTTTAGTTGGATTCGGATTTGATGCATGCGAGGCCCAAAAAAGCGAACATCGACGTTCGAAGGCCCGAACGAAGCCAAAAGGTTTCCTCTCATGAGTCAGGGCAGTGGCTGGTGGGCGGAGAAATTAGCGCATTCTCTCAAATATAAATGCAGAAAGCTTGCAACACACATGATTTGCAATGCAGTCGAAAGAATGTGCGACAACTGCAAGAACCGAATGCACACGACACAAGGGACAAAAACATTCAGGTTGGAAAGAGTAGTGCAAAACGAAAACCGCTCACGAAGCTCACCGCCCTCTCCCTAGCACAGCCAAACACTTTCGTTGACAAAATATCAGCTCGTTTTCACTACCAAGCAGCTGTTACAAAGTAACCCTATGCATGGTGCATGAGGTCTGTGAACTCTGCTGCTCGCCTTGTGCCCGGTGGCCATGACCATGCCCACGTGCTCAGAGACCCTTCCGGTCGCTCGGCCAACCTGAGTGGAGCTCTGCTCGAAGCATCATCGGAGTGCTTCTTTACCCTGCAGAAAACGCGGCGGGTCGCTTCAGGTCTTTGAGTGAGGACTTGCATGCAGAGCGTTGGCAAGGGACTCCAACTGCTCAACATAGATGTGATACCACAGCGAGACCAACAAGAACATCAAACAAAAGCACAGAGTCGTTTGTACTGTCGACCCTTGTCGCTGCCTCCTCGTTTCACTCCTTGGGAGAATTCCATACGGAGGTGCACAAGCTTAGTTTATTGTAAAGACGACTCAGCAGAATACTACCTGATGAATTGCTTGTGAAGCGAAAACTGTAAGGCCCAGACGGAACTCCTGGCTTTCTTGAGGCCACGCGCCTTGGCAAAGGGGTTGGAATGCTACATGTCCGACAGAATACAAACTGCTATCGGAACGTTTGGATTTCTTCCACACTTTCTGGGGAACGCTTTGGAGCGGCCGTCTCTAGCTGTAATGTGGTGCTGCTTTTTGTCTCAAGCTGACACCCACTTAGGACGTGAATGGAAATCGCCGGAAGAGTGCCTCCATCCTGCGGACTACACCCACTGCCCGTGGAGCCATAAGGAACCGTCCGTCTCGGTTTTTTCTGCTTGGCATGCAACATCCAAATCCGTAAACACTCCACGGCATCCCCTTGAGCTGCACATGCTCTTCGGCCAATTTCTTACTCCTACCGGGAGGCTTCTCACCGGCGCAAGTTGCTTTGTGCACTTGAAAGACAGCCCCTGTCGCCTCCGCCGAAACCATGTCTTCAGTTAATACTTCCCAGCTGCAGGAAGGGCAGAAGCACTGTGAGGATCCAGCCAAACGGTCGACCCAATGAGGCATCGGGCCAACTCCCAACTCCTCCGACCAGGCTCATGCACACCGCTGACATAGCTGCTTGACCTTTCTGATAGACAGGCGCTGGCCCATGAAAGTGAATATTCACACAGACACAGGCGCGCACACACGCAGAGAGAGACGTTCACATGCGATAACATACAAGCACCAGTACGTGATAGTACAGTTCCAACGTTGAGCCCACAACCTGAAATACCACAGATCACTAGAAGACCACACCAAGGTCACATCCCGAGACCACCCCAACACCACCCCAAACCTCCAAAACTCCGATCAAGACGAGTAGAATGAAACCACATGGAATGCCCAAGAGTGAGCAGGATGATGAGGGTGATGACAATGCTGGTGATGGTGATGCTGATGCTGAAGATGAGGATGATGATGATGATGCTGATGAATATGATGATGGTCATGATGATGATCATGATGATGATGGTGATGATGATGATGGTGATGGCCGTGATGATGATGGTGATGATGATGATGATGATGGCGATGGTGATGATGGTGATGATGGTGATGATGGTGATGAAGGTGATGGTGATGATGATGAGGAGGAGGAATATGATGATGATGAGGAGGAGGAGGAGGAATATGATGATGATGATGAGGAGGAGGAGGAATATGATGATGGTGGTGGTGGTGGTGGTGGCGGTGGCGGTGGCGATGGTGATGACGGTGATCATGGTGATGATGGTGATGATGGTGATGGTTGTGATGGTGTTATGATGATGAGGAGGAGGAGGATAATGATGACAATGCTGACGCCGATGCCTTGCCATTGATTGCTATTTACTAAGGTCTATTTGCAAAATGTAAATACAACTCTTTGCCTTTACCCCGATCTGTTTGTGGGCTATGTGGAGGCAACAGCACGTCTATTCGGGCGAGGGGGTGCTGGGGTTGAAAGATAACATCATCAACAACTGCCCATGATTGAAGTTTTGTGGCCACCAACTGATGCCCTGAGCTTGCAGACTTGGGAGTTTCCGACATGATGAGTCAGAGATAACTTCGGGGCATTCACTGTGATCCTCGGCGAGAAGCATCGACTATGGTTCGGGTCACCCTAAACGCCCTTGCTTGAAGGCTTGGGTTCAGGGGTATATCTATAGTAGATCAGGGGGAGCGTGTACATGCCCACCTACCGACCTACCTACCTACCTACCTACCCACCCACCTAAATACCCACCATGTACATACATTCATATACATACATATACATGCACATACACATACACATACACACACACACACCATATACACATACACGTACACCTACACATGCACATACGCATACACATACACATACACACACACATCTACTTTTGTTTGTATATATATATATACATATGTGTATGTATATGTATCTGTGTATGTATGCGTACATATATATATACATACACATACATGTGTATGTATGTATGTATGTATGTATATATATATATAGGTACAAAAATTGAACATGCTTGCCTTCAGTTATGCATATTAGTGACATGTGCAGACAAAGACTGGCATAAGACCTTCCGCAAGAGCTTGGCATGTCGGTAGTCCTTGACGAGGTGTCGGCCGAAGCTGCAGCAATTATGCCTCAACGGGGTTCTAGTGTTCATTTTCACTGTGTGGCTCTAGCACTGCCTCCTTCCTCAGCCAAAAACATCTCAGTACACGAGAAGATGTCGCAAAAATACTGCTGGTCTGCGGCTAAGGACGCTACCCTACCAGGTCATAGTGCTCGCCCATGAACTCCTCACTGAAACGGACAGAACTTTCTTCGTGCGAGTTTTCCGAGCTTTACTGCATTTGCAAAACGTTCGCGGAGTTGCTTCCGCTGATCGCACTTTCGGGGACAAGCGTGTGCCAAGCCGATCTTGAGTTGATCTGGCGAGGAGAATTGCTAGGGAAGTTTACACGCCAACTCCTCTTTTTCGACGGGAATCCGTGGTTCTGCGCGACAGTAGAGGAAGGATTTCTATACACTTTTGTGGGACACCGAGTCCGGGGACTTAGGCACCTCCGTGGTGGATGGGCCTGCCCAACAAAACTGTCACAGGTATTCACCCCTCATGGTACAAAATTGCCCCTCAAAGATGTCACTGATGACTTAAGCCTTTGAGGCTGCATCATTTACAGGGACACCCACGACTGCCCCACCCGCGCCTGCAGTACCTTCGGCGAGAGGAGTAACCGGTGTCGGGGTAGGTTTACGAAAACAAAAGAAGTATGCAGCGATGCCAGCCACAAGCAGCACCAAAGGAATGCCCAATCCAAGCCCCAAGCCCAAAGCGAGCGGATCCGGGCCAGTGTCACTATCACTGGCCGGGGGATTTGCGGGAATCGCGCACAGGTGAACTTGATGCTCGTAGGCGTGGATGCCTGCACAGTCATGGCTGCCGCCAGCATCATATAGCGGGCAGTCTGAATGCTCTTGCGGGTCACGAGTCTGACTGGAATAAAGGTTTCGCATGTAGGTAAGCCCGCATGGGCCCGCGAAGGCATCGCCGTAAAGCGCGTGCATCAAGTCACTGAGCAACGTCTGCGGCTGTGCTGGCATCTGTTCGAACCAGCCACTGCCAACATGGCCAGTCCAGGGATTGGGATCGCTCACAGAGCCGTCGACTCGATAGACTGCCTGTGCTTCCCTCGCCTTCAGGGTCACGCTGCTGCCGCCAAGGCTGAAACTCGAAACAAAGTCATCCAGAGTGTAGTCTGCATGGTTTAGCCTGTACGTCTCGTCAATGATGACATCAGCTGACGCGAGGTGCTGCAAGTAGTGCTCCAGTCCATCCTGGTTGCATTCATAGGTCCCAGAGCCATCCGAGTTGGTCGTCAAAGTGCAGCCATCTGCCGCTTGGCCTGGCATCGGGAGGAGCCGTGCACCAGCATCTTGGGTGATGTCCCGCTTGAAGAGGGAGTTGCTGAAGAGGTAGAACATCCCGCAACGGCACCAGTTGCCGTCTGCCTTTTGCCTCCAACTGCCCGGTGTTACCCCATCACACACGACATCAGAGCAACCCTGATGAGTAACCCAGGCCACTGAAGGAACGCCAGTCACTCGAGCTGCTGCGAGACGATCGGCTTCGGATTGCAGCGATCTGTAGTCCGCCACAACCTTTCGAAAGATCTCTCCAGCAGTGACCTCGAGGTTGAAGAACAGGGCAACGAAACGAATCCATTCGGCACGTGGCAGGATGCCCGAGTCAACCGACATGGCGAAGACCACATCCTTCGTTGTGTTGCTCGCTCCGCCCCCCCATGCGTCTGTGAAGACGGCGTCTGCATCCATGGCTAGTGGCACCCAGTCGCTGCTCGAAGAAGAAGCGTGCAGACCCGGAGTGCATACCTCGAGCAGTTGCATGCAAGGCGACCCAGTGTAAGTTAGGTCATGTAGAATAATGGCTTCCGTCACTGAGAGCATCTCGAAGAAATGCACGGGGTTTGTCCCATAAAAAGCCAGCTTTGAAATGGGGACGGAAAAGAACCACGCGTCCTCCGACACATCGTTGAAGGACGTGGTCGGCTGCGTCGTGCCGCATTCGTACAGCACGAGATCCGGAGGGGCTTGGCCCCTGAGTGCCGGATTCGGCCACCCCGACCTCAATTCGGTCAGTGCCGCATTGTACTTGATGACCTTGTAGGTGGAGTAGTAGGTCACCGTGAAGGCATCTTAGTTGATCTTGCGTTTGAAAAAAGTGCAAGTTAAACTGGAGGCAGCGAAATCGCCGCATCGGCTGGTTGCGAACTTCACAAGTTGCTGAACCTGCGGCCCAGTGGCTGGCAAATTGGACCGTCTCGCCGTCAGTGATCCCTTCTGGCCTGATGAAGGGCGCTGCATTGGGAGGGCAGGGGTCAGCCGACGCCAGCGTCCCAACCTCGGCTTGGCTTTGCGACAAGAAAATATAAGGTCGGAAGATGGTGCCAAGCAGCTAGAAGCAGGAGAGCAGCTTGCATGGCTTGCATCGCGGCGGCGGGCGAAAGAGTCTCCAGGTCTTGAGCAAGTGCTGGTCAGCGGCACTCAAACATCCGAAATCGACATCACCTCGCTTCCCTGAACTTCTCGCAGCATCCTCTGTTTAGCTTCCGGCACCGATAGGATCCAGCCCCAAGGACAAACAACATGGAGTTTAGAACATAGAACAGTCTAGGAATGGATGCAGATGATCATAGATGAAGCTCGCAACAATCCCAATTTTGATGGCGATGCCTATTCCGCCATCGCTAGGGGCCTGGAAGGCACTCCTCAGCACCGCTGCGAACTGCACCTAGAGGCCGACAGAGAGGGTCTGCAACTCTCAACCAAGATATCAGAAAGCCGGCCAGCACCTAACGAATCCCTCCAAGCTCAAAAGCCCGGAAACCGAAAGCCACGACCACCACGAGAAGCCTCGTTCAGCTCCGTCTCGCCCAAGAGAACGCTGCACCTTCGGGTTGCTTTTTGGAGAGGATCCCCTCTTTCCCCATGGGTTTTTGCAGGATTTAGGTTGGGCAATCGGAGTTTGGAGAGCAGAGTACTTGAAGCGCAGGACCAAACGAAAAGGGTAGCATGCGCACTCATCGCGATCACTAGGCTCAGCTCTTTACAAGCGTCGGTTTTCTCGCTTCCTCTTCTCTGCCGAGGTGCTTGTAGACGTGCCGGGTCTGTTGCCGCGGAGGGCTCACGCTGACCTCATCTCCACACTTCGTCCAACTTTGACTTTCAAATACCTCTTACCGAAACGTCTGCTTACAATACTACTAATACCAATAACAATAATTATTATCATTTCTTGTATTTTTTATGGGCAAGCACAACCAAGGCATGCGCACCGTAGAGTCCGTAGGACCACTCTCCTCCGAAGACCTCGAAGCTTCAGGCCGGCGGCGATGCGACGAGAATATGAGGACAACGAATCCGATGAAAATTGCAAAAAATGAAGATAACCAGTATTTTGTTATAACACGTATACTATAACCTTTCATGGCAATGACACATGACACACCCCGCCTCCCCAAAGTTGCGAGTAAGGGCACAAGGCTGCAACCTGAGTAAAAGTGCATACACGGTGCATTGTGTGTATCTGACTTGGTTCATCTTCTTGGGCACCTCCTGTATTCTTGGTTGGCATCGTATGATATTTGACACTGTCAGCATATGCTGCAGTGGCCAGTCCTATGATTCCTTGTTCAAGAAGTTTTCCAACAAACCACAGACCCGGCCCCCTAGCTTCCATCCCGAGGTTCGGATCTTTTAAACGTTTCACAACCCTTTGCAAAAGCAAGGCGGAACAGAAGAGAGGACGAGACACAATGCTCAAACCGCATTGCCCTAGCTGCTTTAGTCAAGTATGCACCTAAGCCCAAGACTCGAAGGCCCAAACCCCAAATCCTAAAATCCCAGACCTTGCACTCTGAAACCCTTCACCCTAAAGACACAAACCTTGATATCTAGGCACACAAATCTTACCGTGTGGGCTGCCGAGCTTGCGATTCTGCAAGCTCATCCATTCCTTACTCGGAAGTCCCAGGAAACCTCTCTGTGTTGTTTAGCTTTTCTGATATTCATCTTGTCAGTAAACGCCTCTACTAGAAGGATCCAGAGGCAGCAAATACAGTAGATCTTTGTTACGCCCAGAGCTGCCCTACATCAGATGATGATACTTATCAGCATGTTTGTACCTCACTTTTCCGCGGTGCTTAGTGCTTAAAGTAGAAGCTGAGCCCAAACCATGACACCTAAATCTCAAACCCCTTAAAGCCCTCAAGCCGTAAATCCATGGATTCCCTGATCCTTCGATTTCGTCGATTTCGGGACTTTGGTCGGGCATAAGGGTTGTCCGTTTATGTAGGGCTCGGAAAACAGTAGTAAGTCCTTAGAGATCCTTGACAACAAGAGCACCATGATATACTGCAAAACCCTATGCCCATTGGAGCACATGAGCCCTGTGAATTGAACAAGGCTTCTTCGTATGTCATATGAACTTGGAAATCTTGCCCGAAGATGTGCTGCTCCGCTGCTCCGCGTCGTGTTCCTGCACCTACTCCCAATCAATGGCAGCCGGAATTCGGTACCATGATTAAGTCAGTTAGTCGTGTTGTTGTTGTTGCAAGAGAAGCCTTCTTGACTGGTTATCAGTTGTAGCTCTTTTTTCCTTGGTTATTTCCCTACTTAAACCTGGCCGCAGGGTTTAGTGGGCATAGTCTTTTTGCCATCTGCGCTGCATTTGACGCCCCAGCCACTAGGAGGCACACCTGCTAGCGCGCCATTGGCGGTCGATGCTACCACCGGACAGCGAGGGTCGACCGGGATCTCCTGGCGTGACCCAAGGTTTAGGGTTTAGATTTCAGGCCAAAACCCTCAACCAAAATCCTAACACCGTGCATGACTCTAGGACTCTACGAAGCTTCAAAGCTCATGACCCGAAGCCGCCTTAAACTAAATAAATAAGCACGGACATGTAAGCCAAGCAACCAGGAGCACGCAGTACAGCGCGCACCCCGCGGCCGCAGCCGGTGCCTGGTCTGGAAAGCTTGCAACCCCCACTGACCATCCGAAACAGACACTGCCTCCCTGCGCCTAAACCCTTAAAACATCTAAGAGACAAAGGCTCTAGACTCTAGACTCGATTGAAGGCTACAGTATAGAAAGACCTCATGGAGTGGCTTTTCAAGCCGCCGAACTCTTTACGTCAAAGGATATAGATGTATGTGGACACGATGGGACATACATGGAAGATGGTAGAGTACGTTGCTCAGGTCAGAAACGAAGGTGCTCCGTTAACAGGAATCGTGGAAGCAAAGCCTACATGTACTACGACTTGTGATGGGGGGAGTGTGTACGACACGCAAGGTAAAGGTCCCGGTGATGAGGACTACAATGGCCCAGCTCTCGTTCTGACTGGTAAAACATTATTGTCGGCGGAGTGCTCTGGAGAACGCCGCTGCTTCGAAGAGTCTATGTGTCTAAGAATGCCCATGTCCGCATCGCACCTTGTCTAAAGCCGGCTCGCAAGATGCCTGAATCTAACTACGTGATAGATGTGATTGTATGCAGGCTCCAGGGGACAGACGTGGAGGACTGGTAGCAAGGGTGATATGCAGGATGCTATTCGTACAAGGAACCAAGGTGCCCATGTACAAAGAGTCTTGGAGGCCATAGCAGAAATACTTAAATAGAAGGATTTGTCAGGAGGGTGCAGCACTGATGAATCCGGGTTGCGACAGGGCTCTCGTCACGTACGTGCAGGCATGCTGGAAGCTTTGCACACAGCTTCCAGGGTCTTCTGTCCACAGGCTGGTCCATGCTCGCCAGCCGTTAAGTGTCTTGTCCTTCACCCGCCCAGAGCCACCCAGCCACCTTGAGCCACCCGCAAAGCCACCCGCTGGGAGCCACCCTGCCCAAAGCCACCTGCCCAGACAGAGAGCCACCCGCCCAGAGCCATTGGGAGCCACCCCGCCCAGACCCACCCGCCCAGACCCAGACCGAGCCACGCGCCCAGAGCCAGCCACCACCGTGAGACCCGAAGCCACCCGCCCAGAGCGACCCAGCGCCACCTTGAGCCACCCCCAAAGCCACCCGCTGGGAGCCACCCCACCCAAACCCACCCGCCCGACCCACATGCAGAGAGCCACCCACATGGGCAGAGCCACCTGAGCCACATGCCCAGACCCAGCCACCACCTTGAGCCACCAAACCACCCGCCACAGGCAGAGAGCCACCCGCCCAGAGCCACCCAGCCACCTTGAGCCACCCCCAAGGCGCCACCCGCCCACGCGGAGAGCCACCCGCGCAGAGCCACCCAGCCACCTTGAGCCACTCCCAAAGCCACCCGAGGGGGAGCCACCCCGCCCAAAGCCACCCGCCCAGACCCGCATGCAGAGAGCCACCCGCGCCACCCACCCACCTTGAGCCACCCCCAAAGCCACCCGCTGGGAGCCACCCGCCCAGCCAGCCACATTGAGCCACGCCACCCGCCCAGACCCACATGCAGAGAGCCACCCGCCCAGAGCCACCCAGCCACCTTGAGCCACCCGCAAAGCCACCCGCTGGGAGCCACCCAGAGCCACCCAGCCACCTTGAGCCACCCCCAAAGCTACCCGCTGGGAGCCACCCCGCCCAAAGCCACCCGCCCAGACCCACATGCAGAGAGCCACCCGCCCAGAGCCACCCAGCCACCTTGAGCCACCCCAAAGCCACCCGCTGGAGTGAACTCCTCGCTGATGTTCTGGCCCACGCTGATCTTCCAGGCGATGTAGTCATCCCCGGTTGGGCCAAAGGATAAGTTTTGCAGCTAGGGCAATGCGGTTTGAGCATTGTGTCTCGTCCTCTCTTCTGTTCCGCCTTGCTTTTGCAGAGGGTTGTGAAACGTTTAAAAGATCCGAACCTCGGGATGGAAGCTAGGGGGACGGGTCTGTGGTGTGTTGGAAAACTTCTTGAACAAGGAATCATAGGACTGGCCACTGCAGCATATGCTGACAGTGTCAAATGTCATACGATGCCAACCAAGAATACAGGAGGTGCCCAAAGAAGATGAACCAAGTCAGATACACACAGTATGCACCGTGTATGCAGTTTTACTCAGGTTGCAGCCTTATGCCCTTACTCGCAACTCTGGGGAGGCGGGGTGTGTAATGTGTCATTGCAAGTAATACCAACCATATAATCATGATCACAATAACAATAAAAAAATATTCAAAATTGGTAACAATAACAATGACAATGATGTTGTTGTTGCTGATGGATCGAAAGAGAGTGTTCATGACGCGACAGCTCTCATGGACTCTCCAGCACGGCCTGTCTGATTGATGAGACCGTTCCTTCAGTGCTCTGGTCGTTGTGGCTTTTTGCTGGCAGTACTGGCAGGCACCAGCGCAAAGAGTGCAAAGAGCATGAAGCCGGCGGGCGGCCGCGAGACACTGCTTTTCTCACCAATCCGGACATCCAGTAAATTATGGCCTTCCCTTCTCTGGCGACCTCAGTCGCATGCGAAGACCACCTCTTGAAGTATGACTGGCAATAGGCACCCATTCCAAAACATGATTTTCCATTGCTTCCTTTCCAGTCCAAGCTTGCAGGACCCAGCCTGGTGAAGCCCCCTATGTATGCACAGAGCCCATCCTCCGGGCACCCCCATGATTCTGTCGTGCGTTCTGCCCAGAGCCCCCGGAATCCAAAAAGAACCACAAGCCTAAACCCCGAGGGCCCGAATAAACTGTCCAAAACTAGGCCCTAAGTCCGAAACCCTCGACATCCCTGAACCCTCAGACCCTAGCAAGCCCTAAACCCAAGAGGCCTCCACGCCGACGTGGAAGGCCCCGACGCTTCCCCGTGTGGCCACGGAAAGCAGGGAGTTGGCCTTCACCTCGGCAGAACCAGAAAGCTACCAAAAAAAATGCAGAAGATGTAAAGAGGCCCCTGAGTCCTCAAAAGCGGGAGTTCTTCTGGGCTGCTTTTGGAGTGTTCCGGCTTCTGTTAAAAAAGCCCGTAAGCCCCAATTGAAAGCCTTGAGCACTAAAGAGGTTGCATTAGTAAGCTTTGGATGTTGAGGCCCAAGCCCCACCGCACAGCGGTCCTGAAACGAAGTGGGCACGATCCAACCAACGCGCTGTAACACTCACGGAATCCCGTGCAAGAGCTGGCGAATGCAGAAATATCAAGCTGTCAAGAAAAGCCAGACAGCGAGGCTCCGGCCAAGGCCTCGGTCAGGTTATACACATGTACCTTCTTGGACGCTGCACATACAGTTAAGCTAACTATATGGTGCAGGGCTATACTTCGTGTTGACTTGAATGGTCTAACCTGTGTCATGGAATACACATATGTATATCTGCTGTTATATATATATATATACTTATTTATATAGATAGATAGATAGATAGATAGATAGGCGTTTCGAAGCGGTTCCAGCAA
>CAJNJA010005681.1:4323-17515 GCA_905231915.1 Symbiodinium necroappetens
GCATGCATACATACATACACACACGCGCATACTGTGCAACTGTTTGTAGTATGCCTGCACCCGTGCTTCATCTGTGCCTTCAGATCTTAGCAAAATACCGACAAGTGCACTGACGAAGCGCACACATTGCTGACGCATTTAGCATTGCACCAGCTGTATATTCCCTCGTGCATTCGTTCACCATCCGTTCAGCAACAGCCTATGCCCGGCCATCGGAAGCTGCAAAATGGGACATCCGCCATATCCTGCAAAACGGGTCGATGTACGATCACCAGCATAGGTCATAGGTCCCTCCGATGCTTCAAGCTTCCCACTTCCCATCTAGCCCCAAAGGGGGCTGCAAGAGGTTTCAAATTAAGGCTGACCGTGTGTGGAACAGCATCTTCTTGGGCGCAAGTTCAAGATCCTATGGTCCTATGCCCTATAGTCGATCCCCACAGGTAGTCTGGGAATCTAATGAATCTAATGCGGTGCTGAGGCGCTCCGCCACGATGCTGGACTCCTTCAAAGCCCACAGCTGACTTGAAAAAAAAGGCAACGAGACGTCGGAGCCCGGCCTTTCCGACTTCCTCTTCGATCTCTTCGACGTCTTCATCAACTTCCTGCTCGTTCTCGTCAGAGCGCTCTGCTAGAACGGGACACTCCGCATCTTCGCGGGTCACATCAACCGCGCTGCTCGCCGCATCGTCTCTCATACACCGCCAAGCCTCACAGCTACGAAGTCAATTCAATCCTTGCCCCTGTTCAGTCTCAACCCACAGGAGGCCCGCCTAACCAAATGTCGCATACATGAACGCACTTTTGAGCCAAGACAGCGACTGTCCAGAGGGATAGCGCTAGACTCTGCAGCAACCGTGCTTGCCACCAGCGGGCCGGTACAGTCTATGTCTACGTGGCTCTAAGTGACCATGGCTGCTTTTCCGAGGCTCGGGCCCAGCAGCCTTGAAGCTTTTCGGGGCTTGGCCCGCAAGAGAGCTTCAGCTTGGACTCGTTGGAAACCTTTGTGAGGGGGAAGCTGTTACTGTCTGTTCAAGCTAAGCAGGCACTTTCCAAATCCTTCGCAGGCTGCGACGTAGGCCCTCTTACTCTGCCCCATCAAGCTGCTGTTCCAACTCACGCAGTACCAACCTATGCAAACTATCCCCGCACGTGTTGGACGAGGAATACAGACCGTTCTCGACAAGCGTCCTTCCCGTCTGCAGAGAGCGAGAACTGGACGAGAATCACGTTCGTCGTGACAAGGACAACCACATCCTTCAAACGGGCGCGCACTCATTCTGAGATCGGAAAACCCCGGAAGTTGGTCGCCATTCCCCAGAATGGGGGACGGGCAGACGCCCCCAAGAGCGATTTTTTGTCGACTCCCGGGCTCGTAGCCGGCCCTAAACGTTGGGACGAAGGATCACCGACGCCAAAGCAGAAAAGCTGCGATTGCAAATATGACACCTTCAACTGCATGACGGCGAAACCTGAAAGCTAAACGTGGGCAGACAAACTGTCAACTCTCAAGCCCACGACAGCAAACACTACATCTCAAAATGTGTGAAACAACAGGGTGCTCTCAACACCTAAACCCGCAAAGGCATTAATGTGGAACAGGAGCCGGCTTCTGACGAAGGTAACCATGTCACCTTGCAACACCTTGCAAACCATATACCGTGAAATGCATGATGACGGCAACTACACCTGATTAGGAGTGAATGCTGGCGATTCCTAGAACATTGCCCCGAAAACTGGCGAATGCTAGGCTTGAATGGAGGCTGTCATGAGCGGACAGGGTGCCACCAAACGTAAAAGCGAGCGCTTTCTGGCAAATCCTTGAAGGGGGATGACTGCCAAATCCTGAACACGAAATCCTGAAACTATCAGGCCCTAGACCCTCAAACATCCTGCGATGCAGCCCGGCAAACCCTAAACCCGAAACGAAGCATCGACCTCTCAAGCGCAAGAAGTGATTGGTTGGGGATTCGCCCTCAAGAACGGTGGCTGGCGAACCCTCCTGAAACGAATCCTCGCTGAAACAGAAGCTTAGCAAGTGGCGAAGCTTGGAATGCTGCTGCCAAACCCGAAACCACAACTGAACAACCGTCCGTGCGCAACCTGAAAAGAACCGATTCACGGCTGACAAACCTGCCGCTTTTGAAAAGAAGCGATGGCCAGCAGACTCTAGAACGACCTTCGACTTGTCCCAAACCCTCACGAGAATGCTGGCTGGCATCACTAAACAGCGAAGGTTGTTGAACGGAAAGCCTTGACCTCAAAACGGAGCTTCGGCTCGCGAACCATACGGCGACAAATAAAGAAAGTGATGGAGGGAGAAGGACTGGAGCGATGATAGAGTGATGGCGCGTCGCACGCCAAACATGCCCTCGGTTTTACGTGCCTGGTCGGCACTTCCCCCTGTTGGATTGCACACGTGCTTCATCACTGCTCTTTAAAGTGCCTTTTTATGTCAGCCATGACCTCCGGAAATCTCGTGCAGAAAAGGCGGAAGCTCAGGCTTGTCAAGGCTGGTCCCTGGTCCCTGGGGCCTTCTCGCGATAGTACTCCAGCAAGAGCAGCGGCGAACCGATCTTGTATCGTTCAGAACATAGGCCAAAATCATCGGCCAGATAGATGATACCTGCTGGCTCAAGTGAGATGCCGTAGCTTCAAGTTGCATTGCTGGCCTTGTTCTCCCCCGAAGAAGAAGGGCGGGTTGTCCAAATTTGGCTCGCCTGGGAGAGGTGGATGTTGGCGAAATGACCCTCTTGGAATCAGAAATCCAAGCATGCTGGCCCTGCCTGAGGGTGTCATGGTTCGGAAAATCACTTTGTCATGCGCACCAGTTTTCCTTCCAGGGCCATGCTTGACACTCCAGCTCGTTCCTCCAGACATAGCCTCAAAGCCACCCCATCCCACCCGAATCCGGTGCTTTCAATCAAGGCTTAGCAAGGCCATCAAGGCGACAGCGGCCTGTAGTGGCACATCTGGTTGCACAAACCTCTCATGTCGGTTTTCCAGACTCCGACAACACCGTTGTTGTCCGTGGTCACCTGTCAATTCCCAAAGTGCAAGCACATGACAGAGCTTTCAAGAGCCAGAGGCCCCGGCGCATCGGCTGCCATGCGGATTGAAAGTGATGCTCATGATGCGGGAGTCTCTATGGACCTGAGTGAATACGACCACGAGACCGACATGGCATCACAGGACCCAGGATTCAGTTGGTGAATGTGTGCATTTCCCTTGCTGCCAGAGGCACTTCCCGATCGTCTCGAGCACTGCTGCAGGCAGGCCCACTAAAAGTCACCGCACCTCATGGACAGCAACCGCATCGCGACTACAAAGCAACTGTCCGCATTCCACAAGTTCCGTTACGGCCGCTAAAGGAACAAGAATCTCTCCGCTGGAGCCCCGGCCATCCTCCCATCCTGCAGCGAGCACCTGGACATGTCCCTCCCTGCATCGTCACCATCACGAAAAACTGGACAAACAGCTGCAGATGGCCTTGGAGTTGGGATGCCAGGCAAGGGCTGTACACCTTTGCTAACATGCGGGCATGGTCTGACACTTCTGGAATGCGACTCGCACGCCACTGGTGTGAATACTCTTCTGAGGGTCGGTGCTGCACTGGTCTTGTTTGACAAAAGTCTGGAAGCTCTTCCCCTGATTTCAAGCTTCTGAACTTGCACCGCTTCGGCTTCAGCTTGGCATGGATATTGCAGAGGGTCGAGCAGGAAGCTCTGCAGCACTGCCGAAGCCAGAGGGACTTTTTTCGCTTCTTCGCTTTTTTCGGCAGTCTTTAGAAGCTCCCCTTCCAAGCACAAAGACTAGGACTAGGATCTTTATTTCCGCGTAATGATGTGGAGTTGGGCCTGCAAATCGGCCGAAAAAGCTCCATCCCGCAAATTTCATCGCTCCCAGCGCTTTTGGGTCCACTTGGTGCCATCTGGCCACAGGATGCCGTCGCCGTCCCACTTTGCAATTACCTCTGACGGCTGGCCGATGCGCTTGCGGTCCACGATATCCCTGCCTGCTTGTTCAACCACGAGCTCGTTGGCATCTTTGTTGGCCAGACTGACCTTCAGCGACCAGTCCTTGGAACGGCAGTATCGCTATCCCGATGTCTAAGACGAGCGAACCCACCAAGCTTACGCGGAGAGAGGAAAACCAGTGACCAAACAGCGCCGGAGCGTTTGAGTGTCGCCTCTAAACTTTGAACATGAGCAAGCCCGCCCCGCATGACTTCTGCCCTAAGCGCGGAATCTTTTCAAGCTCGGACGATCTGAGGCAAGCAGCGTAGTACTGCACATCCCTCCGCTTGCGGCAATTGAACTTGCCCTCGTCACCGGCTCCGGACAAGTCGTAGCCTTCGATCTTCCCTCAGAAACTGCTGGGCAAGATGGAATGCAACCCACCAGGGTGTGACTGAGTCTGCAGCCCTTAGTGCCATCAAAAGCGATGACGATGGATCGATCACATGAGGGGTGCTTCGGGTCCTCGTAGATCCCATACCACCTCAGCCGGTGCGGAACAGCCAAGGTCACGCTGACGCATACTCGCGGGACTTCTGGGGCCGCCAGCTTGGATGCTCTGCCGCCCTTCTTCACAGGAGCTCCCTCCTGGACACCATCCAAGTCTGTCAATCAAGCAACAGGTCTCTGGATAAACAGATACCTACGCTGCAAGGATGCTGTGAATGGAGGTGCCTCGGCTTTGGCCGCCTGTGGCACCAGGCCAACCAATGCAGCTTGAATGGCAAGCCGTCTTCCCTGAAATCACGAAATGACACAATTAAATCACCGATGTGACATGTCGACGTGCAGCCTGCCTGAAATCCAGGAAGGAACGCGCTCACTGAATGCCTGCACCATCCGGTAAGTCACAGGGCGTATGCGGAAACGAACCTGCGCCCCAAGGGCAGCACCGGCTCATCTGCCAGCAAATCATCGCCAGGAGAGCGAGGACGAAGCGCGACTTTGGCCTGGAGCCGCTCTGCCTGAGATGGAAGCTTGATATTGCACTCTTGACCACACCTTTCGTCGTCACCCTTTCATTCGGCCTGATAGTCAGACCATCCGTATCGTTACCTCTGCCATCACGCCGCCACTTCAAAGTCATAAGGATCACGAACCATCATCATCATCCTCATCACCATCACCATCACCATCACCATCACCATCATCATCCTCCTCATCATCCTCATCCTCATCATCCTCATCCTCATCATCCTCATCCTCATCGTCATCATCATGATCATCATCCTCATGACCACCATGTTCATGACCACCATGTTCATGATCGCCATATCATCACCAGTGGCATCATCAGCATCGCTAGTAATCAGCATCAGCATGATAAACGCATGCCACACACATCTGCCCTGCATCGTCAAAGAAATCGCATCCTAGTTTACCCAAAAAACGATGGAGCCGAAGCATCAGGTGAAACGAATTTCGCATTTCTGAGTGCCTCGCGGAGCATGGCTACAAAGGGCCGGCGATGCCATGTTGGAGGCGGTGTCTCAGTCACTGTGTGCCGAAGTAAAGGCCTTGGCCTTTCACATGATGTCGCTGCCAGTGAGAAGATATGTGCTGAAATTCGCAAGGCTTTCTTGCACCGCAATCTGCTGAGCTGTCACTGCTGGCATATGCTGGGGGAAGATATATTCTGTTTGAGCCCGGCACGGAACCACGATGAACTACGCAGTCCGGTACTGTGTGCACGGACTTTGCTCTCCAGGCCGTCTTGCGACACAGCGGAGGTCTCATTCAGAACTGTAGATAAGTCTTGAGCCCCTTCACTGGCTATTTAACAGAAAGTAGGCAGTAAGCAATGCATAATGCATGAAACAGCTTGCAGCCTCGGCACATACATCTCGATACAAGCATAGGTTGGAGAATGTTGAGTAATATGCAACATTCACCGGCAACATTCACCGACGTTAGATCATCTAGCTTACACACACACACAGAGAGTTTTCAGTAAATGTACGTCTTTCGATCGATGTTGGGAATTACGTGCGCCCTGTACCACCTGAGATAAGATGTTGCATCTGTGAAGCTGAAAGGTTTCATCTAATATAGTTCAATGTTTTGTGTTGTATGCATGATTTTCCGTTTCAGATGTAGTTGCCATGCAGTCGCCGTGCATTTCACCCGACAAGTTGCTGTGCGACGTATTGGGTGATAGTGTAGGGTGCTATGCTTTACTCCCTCGCCAGATCCTAGTCCTTACTATGCTGCCAACGTCACAGTGAATACTACACTACTGGTTCAGAGGTTTTGCTGTTTTGCAACCCTCTGTCAGGTAGGTGTGTATGTCTGCACGTAAGTATATACGTATATGACATAAACAGGTAGGTAGGCAGGCAGGCAGTTTGGCAAGCAGGCAGGTAGGTAGGTGGGCAGATAGGTAAGCATTTATATATGTATAGTTCTAGGTTATTAGCACATACTTGTCGCAAGGCTGTCAAGCTTCACGATAATTGGTGTATACACCAGTGTGAGCAGTGTGCTCCGAAGCACATAGTAGCCGCTGGTAGCATAGGTATCGATCAGAATGTGCAGTATAAGTGGGATAACAGAACATTCGAACGGCATAACAGGCAGGACAATGCATGTGCGATATCCTCATGATGCATTCTAGCCTGGACTCATATTACATGTTACATGCTGAGAACTGTATAACAGAAGGTGCTGCCATGTCGTTGCAAGCGTGGCGCACGTTATCATGTGATGTGATGTTGCACTAAGCGAAAGGAACCAAGTCCACATGCTGAGGTGGAAATAGGCAGTGAATCATGCAGTTGTGCATCTCTTTATGTGTTGATTTATCTAACCATTCGTTTCTCGGTCTACTGAAATACAGGATGGTTTCATACCAAAGGTGCACACCTGCGTGCACATATATACATATGTAGAGAGGGTGAGAGAGCAACATACATACACACATACATGTATGTGTGTAGGTACAAAGAACGCTTTTGCAGAGTGTGTACAAGTTCATGAATGTGTCTATTATATACATATATATATAAACATATACATATACACGTACAAACTGTGCCCGTGCTTGTATGTCTACATACATATATAGATGCATACGTAAACACACACGTACAAGTACATAGAGATAGATAAGTTTGCATACACTATATGTACACACACATATAATATATATACATATATATATGCATGCATGTATTTTCGCATTCGCTTGTTTACTGCCAACCTGCAGGGTATGCTGTGGCTCTAGCGGCTCTAGCGTCGACAGTACCTGCAGGCAGGCATGATCCCCAGGCCTTCTTCGCGAAATATTCGCAGGCAGCTTCCTTCAGCGACTGCCAGCAAAGGCATGTCCTGCACCAGGGGTCAGGAGTGTGCTTCAGGATTTTGAGAGTTGGGGTGGTTTACTCACGAAATACGCTTGTCGAAGCGCTGAGTCCTCACCCCAGCTCCACGCGATGCAACGCACAGACCTCGCATCGCAGATGCGAATCCGGAGCAACTGACATGCTATGTGTATTGGTATTGGTGATGGGACTATAGACAGGCAGACAGACAGACACAAACAGACAAACAGACAAATGGATAGATAGATGAATAGATAGATAGATAAACGGATAGATCCGCCGACCCCACTTGTGCGAGCGCCGGGGAAGCCGCTTGCATGGCAGGTCATCCCCACCCCCCCAAGCCCCTCGCTTACATCCTTCCCCACGCTCCTGCCCCTACCCTATTTTGTACGTGTACCTCTAGCTTTTTGTGCAGTTCAGAAATGACGCAAATACGCGTCCCTTACTACCTTACCCCCTCGCTTAGCCCTGCGGGTCTCACTCCCATACCCCTACCCACCCCGTACCCCTTACCGCACCTCCCCCACTCCTCCGCTTTGTCGTCCCTTCCAATACGCGTTTGGTTCGCAAAAAAAGCCTACCCCCCTAACCCGTCTACCGCACCTCCCCCACTCCGCAGCCGTCATCTCCCTACTCCCTCCCCTCTTTCCACAGCGCTCCCAGTACACCTCCCCCTACCTCCCTCCCTACCCCCCATCCCTCACCCCCCACCCTGCTCTACCCCTCCAGTATTGGCCCCCCCCCCACCCCATACCCTCCCCCCCAAAAAACTTAGTTTCCTTTTTTTTTGTGTTGGCGCAAAAGGCCCATATAGGGAGGGACAGGGAGGGCTCAGCAACAGGCGCGACCGGCAGTGCCGCCGACCCTGCTTCATCGGTCCACCGGGCCGCGCGGGACCTCGCCCGGAGGCCTTTCGGAACACGCACGCGTTTCGCACCCATTGCCCGCAACCGGCCCTGCAGCGCGAGGCAATGTTTTGCCAATTTTTGAGTGGGTTGCGGAAGCTTGCCAAGGGCTGCGCTGCCCGCCCATGGGCGCAGCCCCTCGAATAGACTGATTGATAGCTTGATGGGTTGGAAGATAAATAGTCAGATAGATAGTTAGATGCATGGAAGCCTGGATGGATGGGTGGATAGATAGACAGACAGATGCATAGCTACTTGCAGGAGCCTGCCGAGTTGCAAGGCTTATGTCAGAAGACGTCTGCATAAGTGGCGACTGCCATTTTGGCCCAAGTATCTGGACCGTGGGTCCACTGGGAGTCGGCAGCCACACCAATTCAGCATGCAAAACGGAGTGTTTGCATGCAGGGGTTTTTGGTGTGCCATTTTCATGCGGATATCTGACATAATATGTAAAATATGTATGTACCCACAATATTGTGTAGAACTACGGTACGGATGGGTAACCATGTCAAACAAATACATCCGCAGGTGTTGCTGCGAAAGCATGTGGCCTGACAGCCACCATGGGATGGTTGCGCAGATTTTCACCCTTCATCTGAGACGGAAGCGAAGCATCCCCGAGAGCCAGGTGGTTGTCGAAGAATATCGACCTGAGTGAATGGGGCAAAAACCCAGCGCATTCGGACAATGCGTGCTGGATCCGTACCACCTCACTTCATGGGCACTCAGTTTGAGTAAGAACCGAGCGACATGGCTTGCAATGTGGGCGAACCCTTTAACTTTCGATCTAAAACATACGATATTGCTGCTTCATGTACTCCACAATGGACATGTTCTGCTTCTCATCAGCATGTCTCATGCTCCATTGAGCGGGGCGGCTTTCATGCTGTAGAACCGGATACACTGGTGCTGCACAGCTACACTGGCTGCCAATCACCCGGCCTAAGCAGGTGCACCGTCCCTATCCATCATGCTTCTTATCTACGGCCATGTCCGCAACTCCGTCCTGGAACAGTGGCCGGCGCAGGTAACACAGTCTGAGACGCATGTGCGATGAAAGGTCTGGCACCGTCTCAGCTACAAATATCTGAACATAAAGCCAACAGGTCGACACTGCACCGATCATAAAAGTCGTAGGCCTTTGCAGCTTGCTTCCTCCAAGTCGAAAATAGCCCTGCATGCCGGCAGCCTGCAGCTCGTGGCTCTCTGTGTCTAAGATACCCCTATATAGCCCTCACGTCTCTGCATGGAAAAGGAGCGGACTGAGAGCGGACAGGATGAAGACCATGGGCCTGGTGTGTTCCGAGCCCCGACGCCCCAGAATGACTACTGACACTGCAGCGCGCCTTTCTGACTGCCGGATCTTGGCAAAGGGCACAACTTCGAATGCCCACGCAACTGCAACCTGGGCCCGGACTGAGGCTTTGTCTATATAAGGTTCCTCCGACCCCGCGGCACTTGTATGCATGGTTCCTTCGAATCTCCGTCTTCATGCGAAGGAGTTGTAGAACGAGAGAAGTTGTCCCGAACCGCAGAAACAAGGTTCACCGCCCGTGTGACTTGAACATCCGCTAGGGCCTACCAGGAACTGGCTTAGCTTTGCGCTGCATTCTGGGCCTGACACTCTTTGGCAGGTGATCTGGATCAGCTCCATCCATGCTGTGCCGAGATTACTGGGAGCTGAACTCGAACCCAAGAGTCTAGACTCTAGACAACTCCACAGAAACATGCGGTAGCAGATAGGACTTAATAAGTGCTGGGGGCTGGGGGTATGCTGAAGCAAGTTCTGGTTGGTGTTTCAGTCTTGCTAACTTGCTGCTGCTTTGCAGGTTGTCTGCCGTCTGTACACTGCTACTGGTTACGCACACGCTGATGCAAACACAGGAATACTCCGGATAGTGCACATGACATGTCCTATGCCGAAACTCTGACGCAGCTGTAGCCTGGCTGGCTGCGGCGAAGCAGCGACTCGACACAATGCAAAGTATCCTCTCTCACGGCGAACTGCTGCATAATGGCATAGCATTGCAATCAATGAGCCACTTTCGGACGCCCGCTTAGTCAAGTGCTTGGAAACATTCTTGGCAACAGAACAGCTACAGCAACAGATAACAACTACAACCACCAGAAACAATCAATTCTAAGAACAGGACTCGAATGCATGGAAAAGCCTCAATCTCTTCGGCAGATCCTCCTCCACTGCAGGTCGGTCCGACCGCTGCTTCGCACGTGTCCCGGCGGAGTCGTCCACCATGTTCTCGAAGAGCTTTGAACCAAGGAAGCCGTCCATGCGGCGTTGCTCGGCCTGTTTCTGACCTCCGTCGCAGATGTAGGCCTCTGAACCACCGCGTCCACCGCGTTGCACCCGCCAGGAAGTTCATCGAGGTGGGCTGCTCCCGACTCGCGAAGGACTAACCAAAGACATGAGGGCTGCACCTGGCAGCAGCGAGTAGCACATTTGCAAACAGCTCTTGTGAAGCAAGAGTTTGCAGGAACACAAGCCGAGTTCACCAACCACGAGCTTGTCTTGACCTGGCTTGGTGACTGCACCGAACTACACTCGCGAAAGTCACCAAACATCCGCTCACCCATAGCAGGGATGTCACCGGTGCAGCTTGCACATCGGACCTGAGGTCCGGACGTCGACACCAGAATCCATCCGCTTGCATCGCGGCGAAGGACCTCTTGACCGAGCTGGAAAAGGGCTGCAACCGACTCCGCAAAGCCTCTCCAGTGGAGCCTCGCAAAGCTCGCCCAGCTCCACTGAGATGGACTGCTGACCGAAGCCCGTGCCAGGACCGTCCCAAGCCTACCCAAACACTTGCCAGCTCTTGACCAAAACAGGGGCCAGACAAAGCTTGATTTAGATCGCCTTGGCGACAACCAACACCTCCCTCTTTGCGGGCGAAGCTCTGGGCGGAGGCGCCTTGTGCGCCCCCTGGCAAGTCGTGGAGATCTCGCGTTGCAGGCATGGCTGAAGCTTCAACGGCGACTGAACAGACTCAGACAGCTCATGAATTGAGCCACAAGCAGCCCCACACCTTACGAAGCTTTGTCAGCCGACGGTTGGCGCGGTAAGCCTGCGCAGCAGGAATCTGTCGAGGTTCTGAGTGAAGTCGGAGTGGCATTTCAAGCGCTCTTGGACCTGCGCCAGCAGGCCTCTTCGGCGCGCGGATCGCATGAGGATCGCCTCAGGACTTGCATTGGAACATGCGAGTGCCTCCAAGCAAAGCAGAAGTTCTAGACCGACATACTGTAGTGCGATAAGAGGGTGTGAAGGCTAGAAGGCTTGCTGAACTAAAGCCGATGACCACATGCTGTAAGGACACTTCCGTTCCACAAGAACTCGAGATGTTCTGAACTATCCAGTAGAGTCACAAGCTCCGCATGCTCCCGGCACGTCCGCATGCGCCTCAGCAGCTCCTGCGTGTCTTTGGGCCTCGTTGCAAGGTCTGTCCGTGGTCGAAGCGTCCAGTCTGACGGGTGCCAGGCAGAAACGGGTAGGGCCGGCAGCTGCGGACCTCAAAAGCTCCCAAGAAGATTGACGGACCAACACCCCAGACTCTGGGCTTCAGACCGTGGCCGTCGAACCACTGGGAATGACCTGGCTCCAACAAATTCTTCTACTTCTCTGACACTGACTTTGAATCACCCGTAGCTTAAACAAGCCGGTGAAACTCCGGGCGGCGCCTGTGCTTGTGCGGATGTGGCAAAAGCATGCGAGACTGAAGACTGCTGAGTCGTCGAGTCAAGCCTCAACCTGGTGCTCGTCGCAGAGCCCATTGTGCAGGAGGCGATTTCCCGGTCGCATCTGAATTTCCTCGGTGGGCAGTGGGCGAGTTGGGTGGCATCTACATTCTACATGTGCTACGAGTCAGAGCCTACCGGCTCTGGACAAAGTGGATAGCTCGCACAGTGCTTTGAGAATCAAGCCGACTGCTTTCCGATGATGCGCACGCCGGAGAGGCATTCCCGGATGTCGTTTTCCTGTCGTCATGTAGCTTGCTTAGGCTTGCTTTGCCGGCAGATTCTTTCGACGAAACCCTTCACAACCCGAAGCACAGAGGCGTGGAAGCAGGGTTGAGAAGGCTGAATGCAAAATGCCCTCTTGCTTTAGTCGTTCATCACCGTCATCGATGCTACTTCAGGCCAGCATGTGTAACGCAGGTTGCTTTGACTTGCATCTCTGATGTTCATGCAGAACTCTTCAGAGGCTTTGAGAATCTTTACCACACGTCGCGAAGACCCTGTTGCAGTTTGGTTGCGCGACCAGCAAAGCAGTGTCGACACTCCGGGCAACCAGCTCCCTGATCGCTCCTGTAAGACTGCCTTACAGTCCATGGCCGCCAGGACAGCTGGACCTTTCGGGTTTTGGGGTTGAGCGTTCGGGCATGGGACTCAGTGCTGCTAGGCCGAGGGGTTTCGGTGACCAGACCATGCCTCCACAATCCGCGATGCGATTCCTGTGAACCTTGGAGCATGCAGCGTCACGTTTGGAGCCCACGGGTCAACTGCGGCTCACGCTCGACTTCACAGCAACAGCAGCAGCACAATGCCAGGATGCCGTCCCAAACACGACATGCGAGCCTACGCACGGAAGAACGAAAGTTAAGTAGTATGATCCTCACTTTCGATTCGGATCTCCAAGGTTTATCAGCGATCATCCTCAGACACCAGCCGTCTGCAAAGGTCGCAGAGCAAATCCAAGCCGTAATGCAGCGTGTCGACACATGCTCTTCCTTTGATCCTTCGTTTCAACAAACACATCTGAAGCTCAGATTGCCTAGGCCCACCTTTGCAGCTCAACTGCGGTTCACGCTCGTCTGACCAACAACACCCAACCCCATGATGTGGTCCAAAACAACACATGCACGCAAGCAATTGGAGCACACGGAGCTTACGCAGCACGACAATCGTCTGCACTAATGCTTCTCAGAAGAACGAAAGTTAA